>JAAAJZ020052204.1:0-10034 GCA_010015985.2 Actinopyga echinites
AGGATAATCGTGCTGTCTAAGGTGTATTGTCATCTTACATGACCAATAAAACTGTGGTGTATGTTAATACATAGCAATAGCAATGACTTCTCGTACAGACTTCACTGGACCAACGTGAATAAACGACCTGGCAGTGGATGATTGTAGCTGTTTTACCCACTGAGTCATAAAAACGATCAAATGATTTACAGAAACTGTGAGTTGCAGTTGTAATTCTTTCATGCGACATGTAATGACAACAATTAAAGGTATCAAGGTACAGGGCAGGATTAGGGATCTAGTGCCAGTACCTTCAATCTACTAGAACCTGCATGGGGTTGAGAGTTAAGGATATCCTCACTGATCTGATTTTATGTGAAATAATTGCTTCATTGTCCTTGCAGTTGTTGATTTTGGTCAGGTTATAAAAATAGAGTGGAGGTAATCAAATGACCATTATACACTGAGCTGTCACTCTTGTGCATGTAATATATTCTTTCAAGATAACATCTCCAATGATATCAGCATTAATTTCTGAGACCTGCCATCTTTTAGTAAGCCTTTAGTGCAAAAATGCAGTCAGTTGAATTAGTAGGCCTATACCCCTCTGTCCTCTGTCCCCATGTCACAACATTTTTGTTGCTAAATTCTTTAATTTTACAGCATAACACCTTGCTTATATATGCAGTACTGATATTCTGAAACTTGAAAAATACTTGCATGTATTGGCCCAGGACAACTGCTTACTCTCTTCAAGTCTGTTGAACTTCCTGTCATCATGGATGTTTCAGGCTCCGTAGTATTGAGGAAATTGTTGAGGTCTTTCTTTCTTGTATGGGTCAAAAATGAAATAATAAATACTGAAACAAATTTCTGTCAGGGTCTGTACTGTAATATACAATCTTATTGTACACTGTTAGTCTGTTTCATAGGTTTTTATGAATTAACACTCTAAGGGAACTGAATTTGCAAAACATACTGAATTTAGAAAAGGATTTGGCTACCTGCTCATGCCTTTTAAAGAGTTTAATTGAGTTAAAATGTTTTGAAGGACATGTATACAAAAAATGAAACATGTTTTTCACACCCAGTGTCCCAACTTTTTTGTGTAAAGAGGAAAGCTCTTGCCTTTCTTTTTCTGTCTGCATTGTTGCTACCTACAAACTAGTGAAAGAATTAGAATTGGCTGCAAGAAAGAAGAAAGTTTAGAAAGACCGGGAGTAACCAAGTGTTTGGTTACAAATTAAAGCCTGGGGAGGGGGAGGGGATTCAAACTTTTGGGCAAGTTTCCAGCCTGTTTTCAAGTATTTTACAGTCATGGGTGGTTAGGATCAGCTAGTTTGTGTAGAAAAAAAAATTGTGTAGAAAAAAAAAATAACTGGGTGAGAGTTAAGGAAAAATAAAATACAGAAAAAATAAGAAAAAAAAAAAACAGACAAGAGAACTTAAAGAGGTCATGACATGTAAATTTACATGAATCTTGAGTTATTTAGTCAAAAAGTGTAAGGAATTCTAAGTTTATTAAAGCTGTTTACATCACATGTTAAACTTCAAGCACAAATGAGAAATTAATGTTTCTAAAACATTACCCATAAATCATACTTCTGAAAATGAGATTTCATGCCAATCCAATAATGACGTCATAATAGGAACTCATTATACTTGACGCCATGGAACAGTCCTCAGATCAGAGAAGGTAAGTTATATTGTATTTTTACCTGTGTGAAAGGCCAACGATATTGTGTTTTGTTTAATACTAGTGGATGGCTAAACAGAGCCCTATCAGTGGCTAAGTAAAAAGTTGTTCTTGTTGTTCTGTAATGGGTTCTTCTAGGAGATCATGTCCAACTTGGAATGCAGGGTGCCTATTTGGAAACACCACAGGGGGATAATTTCCCATGATTTGATTTCATGTACCTGTTATACCACTCAGTGATGCATCATGGGATTCTTATCTGCTGCATCTGTTACCATGGTCACAACACTGAGTTCGAGCTTTACTGATACCAAGAAGTACAAGAATTCTAAATAGTCATCAGAGACGATGTTGCATTTCGCAGAGTGGTTACTTAACTACCCAGTATTTTTAGCTGCCCTCAGTGATGGGCTTACAAAACATGCATTGCAACTTTCAGGGAATTGATGAATAAATAGCCACTATCTTGCTGAGTATTTGAGGTCTTGGAAAAATGAGTCTCTGTGAAATGGAATGAATGACAACTTATTAGACTCATTGACTGGTTAGAGAGTATTTTGCAACTATTGATGATCACTACCCTGGCCCCAAGGCTTAAGTTCACCTTTGGCTTATAGACCTATCACAGGTCCATTGGCTCAATCCTCAGTCTATCCTGATGGGCCCTCTGCCCTGCAACATTGCCACAGAAAATTATGGGGTGTGTGTGAGGGGGGGGGAGGAAGGGTACATTAAAAAGAGGGGTTTTATGCAAAGCCTGTAGGAAATTTTCTTCTGAACAGGCCCTGTACATTGGCTTAGAACCATCCCCTGATGTCAACTTCGTAAATTGTGCTCTCAGCATGGAAATTTTAAGAATTTAAGATTTTTTTTTAATTCTGTACATCAGTACCCCAGATGAATATATTTCAGGAGGCTTCCTTTACTCTGGCTTAAATTGCCTCCCCTGAGGACTTTCTGATTGCAGAAGTGAAAGACAAAAAAAAAAAAAAAAGAAAAAAGTGAGAGGGAAAATACATCTCTTTCCCACACATGCTAGGACTCCAGATCTACCTATATCTTTCATGCTGCTGGTCTGAGGAACAGAGAGAGTTGTGCAGTGTCATTTCTATATGAATAGCCTATATGTACATAGCTTGGCAAAAACAGACATACTTACTTATTTGGCACACTCCTACCGAAACTATACATGGGTAGGGTTTTTAGCTTTAAAATCAGTTTTAAGAGCATTCCTTTTTTTGCCACAGTGTTTATTTTGCCATAAATATGACAATTTTTGTCATTGTTAACCTCTTTATGTGACCGCATACATTCTTCACGTTCTTTACAAACAGGATTCTCTCAAGTGATACACCCAGAAAATAATGTGTACTTACCGAAGGCAGTGCTAGTTTATTTAGTGACAAAGTTGAACTAATTATGGATGTCATTTCTCAGTACCACCGGGTCTTAGTTCCGGAGAGTGGTATTCCCCTGTCCCTCCCCTCTCCCCCCCCCAAAAAAGTGCAAAAAAACATGTCAGTTTCAGAAAGGAATCATAAAATGATTGTCACATTGGACTTTTTTTACTGGAACAGATGAGACTACCTTTTAAAAACCATAAAAGTGCTAAAATACAAAATATCACAGCATTTGAAGATAACTTCATGAAATAAAGGAAAAAGTAAAAATCTATGTGTCTATTCTTCCTTTACTGTGAATACTCATGTGTGTATTATAATGCTCTCAGTCATAGGCATGAAGAGCAGGGATGGGTGCTGCCGTCCTTCCATACATGCTGAAAACTAGCTCCTTTTTAGAGGGGAGGGAGGAAGAGATGAGAAGAGAACTTGTCCCATTTAGGGGATATATGGGAAAGGAGAGGGGTCAAGGAAGGGGAAGAAGGGGAGGACAAGAACTTGTCTCTTTTTTGGGGCAAATGATGTGGTTGCAGCATTATCAGAATTTGGGACATAGGTACCCAGCCCCACTCCAGCAATTGACAAAAATCCTGTATGCTTATCATCTTATTCATTTTCTCATCTTCACTTTTAGCAAGTTGTGGCATCCTTGGATAGATTTTACTCTAGTCTTGGTTGCTAAGTGTAGCAGGTGGATTTTGAATATAGCCTATTGGGCACACAGAATAGTTTGGTTCAAAAGCTAAGTTGGGTGCATACTAGACTACAGAGCCCTTAGGTTGATCGCCTAAATAGACTTTGGTTTGGTGTAAAACTGAGAGGAAGATGGAAGTATAGTCTGCAGTAGGGAGTTGCCACTTTAGCAACTCCCTGTCGACAGTAACAGCTATGTGGACTTAAAAAAATATCCTATTAATTTCCTACTGAAAATATGAATAAGCAATATCCAAAATGTTTGAAAAAGGAGAAGACTGAGGTTGTGTGAATTAGAGGGTATCGCTTTTAAGCTCAACACTTAGGGTTCATTGAAATTGACCCAGTTTCTTTGTCACTACCACATTTTCATGGAAAGGGGATCGGTGGGGGAAGGAAACATCAAGGGCCCGGGAGTACGTCATTTATAGTCCTTTGCAGAGGAGAAAATCTTTACCCTTTTTTTTATTGTGTTTGGCATAAAAAGGAAAGTTGTGGAAACTGTCTAAAGCCCGGTACACACCGCCACGACTACCTACGATGCAACAAGACTTCACTTGTCGTAGACAATTTGCATAAATCGTAGACATTCTGGCGCCTTCCTAAACCCACGAAAATACCATGTCACAACGCTCCAACACTAATGCATGGTTTGATAGTGATACGTACTGAACTGCTCTGGGTGTTGCGCAATAAAAACATGCCGTAACTGGAACTGGGTACTATGGGTGAATGCTGCGCTCTGATTGGACAAACCGCATGAGGCCTGTTTGTCGCGTCGAAGACACCAACTGCACAACGAGTACCGCCTAGACCCAACTACGATTGAACATGTTTAATCTTGCCGACAGTCACAGCATACGACCCGACGGAATCGTAGTCGTGGAAGTGTTCACACCGCCAAGACCCCATCTGACACGTTGGGCAGTCGCCGTCGTGTCTTGGGTCGTCGTGGCGGTGTGACCTGGGCTTTAGAAATTAGTTTATTACCCTTCTGCTCTTTCATGATGTTTGAGAACGTTAAATATTTCGATGAAGGGTAAATCATGGAGTTAATCCAATTAACAATTTAAGTACAGAAAAATTGTCACATGATTGAAAAGAGCCATTCATGAATTAGGGCACCAGGGTATACTAATTCAAAATAGGGTGACTGCATTTTCCTAAGTTTAAAGTGCATTGGGGCAATATTGCATTTTTCAAGAAGAAAATTTTCATATCTTTGAAAGCATGTCCTGTAAGGATAGAATGATAAGTGGTTGGAAAGAAGAGAGGTAGATGAATTGGTTCACCCAAACTTTTGAAATTTTAAGTGATGCCACAGTCATAACTCTGGTAATGTATTTCATTTTGGGGGGAACAAAAGCTATTGGCATACTTAATTGCCGGGCATGATTGATTATTGATAAAGGGTAACTTTTGTCTGATCCACCATGTTGATCAAATATGAATGCAATATTGCCCTTTAAGTGAGGACCATAACTTAATTTAACACACGATTCCTGTGTTGATTGATTCAGGCATCATGGAAATGTGAAGTCAGTGATCGAGATGGTAAATCACTTTAAGTAGGCCTGTATGTTTTGAGGTGCTTTTGCAAGATCTGGTACTCTGATTCTACTAAAGTTGCAATGGATTTGGAGAGAATTTGACCCCAAGCATACCTTGTATGAGCCTTCCATGTAAATGCTTCAGGATCAGCATTGAATCTAGGAATCAATGGCACTTTTGTCTAAGTTCTGTATGGCTCTAGTGCTGGAACTCGCAGGAAAGATTGTTTACAGCAACTACATGTGGTGGATATGCAGTACTATGGGCATGAAAGTACTCCCATGCTTGGGGTAGGGCCAGAGTTCAGAACAAGCACAGATGTTCCAATAATCCGCAGTTCCAGTATTTATTCAAGTTATTGTACATGTATGACTATATGTACTTAAAGGGCAATATTGCATATTTGTGAAGAAGAATATTTTCAAATTTTTAATGGCATGCCTAATAAGTGTAGAATAGTGGACAATTCAAAATAAGGTAGCAGGTAACTTTGTTTTCAAGAAACAAGGTCCTCATAGTTTAAAGAAATTCATTGTTTTTTAGCCTATGAGTACCGTAATTTTTCCACCCAAACTTTCGAATTTTTAAATGAGGGCAGTATTCATAACTCTTGTAGTGTAGGCCTGCACTATTTTAGGGAAGTAAAGCTATTGACAGGGTTTGTTGGTATGACTGAATGAATTAATAGTCATGTTAAAAGACAATTTCAGACTCATCTATTGTGATGCAATGTTAACACAAATACGCAATTCCCTTTAGTAACGTGATTTCCTGGTATGATCAGGAGACCATACAGTATGTAGGTCCAGTGAAGAAGTAAGCTTCTGTGGCTAAAATAGGATAAATTTACCATAAGTGTCACATTTGAACTTTCTTTCAAGGGAAAATTCATGTGTTAGTACACCGGAGAGAGGCTGGCATGGATGGAAGAAGTTGGGAAGCTGGGAGGCTCTTTTCAGGAAAATTTGGGTATTTTGAGGGAAATTTAGGCTTTTTTGAACATGAAAATAAATACATAAGAAATTGTGGGAAATCTCACTTCTCTCTATGGGAAGAAGCATTCCTTTTAGCCCTGGGGGCTGGAGGTATACTGCGACGACTGCGTCCTTCCATTTGGGCTGAGAAATTTCCACTTTTTAGGAACCTTTGGGTCTTATGGGGCAAACTCACTATGACAAAATTATCAAAATTTTGGATGCCTCGGAATGAAAGTTTTTATGTCCTATTTGCTTACAAGTGAAAGTAATGTACCATCTGGGTTGTTTGAATTCCTCTTCAGCTTCAAAACAAGTGACCATTTATTGAAAGTTCTGGCTATTGGCTTTAAATCCTTTGTTCAGGTGAATAGAGTTGGTTCACCACCTACCCTTAATCTATCATCAATTGTTGGCCGAGGTTTGTGCTTACAGAGATTACTGTCATTAGCCTACTTACTGTAATGTGACAAGATCAATAGTTGATATTTATCCTGTGGCCTTGGGTCAATATTATGGACATTGTCATCTTGAGAAAACCAGTCCTGGTTGCCAATTTTAAGATTTTCACTGATTGATGGAAAGAGTTAACAAGTGATTAATAGCAAACTTTTATTGGAAATTCCAAGTAGGTATCCATGTTGTTTAGGAAGGGAAATGTTTGCTGTGTGGGTTTCTGGTGTAAAAAGTGTAGAACTTTACCAGATTTTGTTGGAAACAATGGTCACACCTGCCATCCAGATTTCCAGACTTACCGTACAGATTGGAAGTGAACAATGGGAATTGGTTGATATTGGTCTCACACATGGACCTGCAGCAATAGTGCAAAAATCAAAATTGTGTTAGTTTTGTGCAATAATTAAAATAACAAAGATGTTTTGAACGGCAAATTTAATTTAGGCTCTTACAGCGAGGGGAAAAAACTCAAGTTAAAAATGCCAAAGAGATTGCAAAAATATCGCTTTGTTTTAAAGTAGTTTTGGTGTTTTTCATTTTACTTTCATTATTTCATAAATGTTGATTCAGAGCGGCCTAACTACCCTCTGAAGTGTTGATTGGGTCAGTATCAGCGATACTAAACTAACCTAGCCTCCATCGTATTAATTGAGAAAATGCAGTCTCCCCAAATTGAATTGGTAAACCCTGGTATGTATTTTCATAAATGGCTCTATTAATCTATTCAGTCATGTAACAACATTTTTGTCACTGAGTCTGAAATGATGAATTTTGTAGCCTTAAACTCCTTCATTATGTGGTGTTTATGTTCTCAATTTCTCAAACATCGTAAAAAATGCTTGCATGAAGAATGAAAGTAGAATTGCTAGATTTTGATGATTTTTCAAAATAAACTTCGGGGGACTGCTTATTCCCGTCAGCTAAAGAGCTGTTTTGTAAAACCTACATAGTGCATGGTTTATTACATTCAATTTTTTTTTTTTTTTTTTTTGATACCTTGCAGCAATTATCTATTTAACATTTTAACTATCATTCGCTTTTACAGTGATTCTATTTATAATTATATGATTTCACATTTTTGTACTGGATTTTAATAAACTTGAAACTGGAAGCTTATGTAGGATGAAACCAAAGTGCACAAAATCAGTGGAAATATGTACACTGTATGGTATACTGTACTTACAAAATAGTAGGCCTAGGCCTAATTTTGTACTAAATATCATACCATAGTCAGTTCTTAACCACTAGTCTGCTTTTATCCCATGCGACTTCATTTCCACTTATCATTTCCACTAAGAATATTCACATTTGTTAATACAAGTTCAAACTTTACATAAAAAAGCTCACTTCTGAACTGGGCAAAATTAAAATAACCTACCTGGCTATTAAAGAAGTAATTTGAAATGGCCTTTACGTATAGATTTTTCTCATAAATTTCACAGTAATAATTAATTTAATTGTACTGACATAGCCTCCACTTTGCCTTAACCCAATCAGATTAAATTGTCAGGTATGCTGCAAATGACCTCGGATAACCTCCTTGATTTCTCTTATTGTGTTGCAATACAAAATTCCAAACACTTTTGTTTAGACCTGGTCATATCATGTTGCTGTTATGAAAAACTTTCTTTTCATGCCCACACAGACACTGTAAATGTTACTATTTGTAACTAAAAAATACTTTGTAGTGATTGAGTACTTGCTAGTGTTCCACCAATACCACTGATCACTGATATTCGAGTCTGATATTTCAATTCACAATACCGATACAGATATGAGCATGCCTCATTTCATTTAGAAATGAGCATGCCTCTCGTTGGTACAGTACAGGTCTATTATCAATCTAAGCATAAAACATAGTGCTGTAGTGTTAGGTATGCCTTGTAGCCTTTGTAGGATTACTGTATATTGTCACTTCTTGATAAGCCCTTCTACAGGGTTTCTAAGTGCACTTCCTTTCACGCAATTTGTTACTTTTATGATTATGCTTATATCATTTAATTTTAAATTTGTGTTGTGATAAATCAAAAATAAATGAAATGAACTGATATAAAATATTCAGTAGTTATTTTTCTTTTTTTCATTTTATTGTTGAAGGTTAAATTACTGAGAATTTATAGTCAAATCTGAAGAAATAATACGTAAAGTTTCTATGAAAATTTACACCCAGAAATATCAGTTGGGTAGTATTGGTATGACTTATGAGTAGTAATGACAAACATTGGCCGATACTGATATGGAATAGCGACAACTGGTTCCACCGTTACCAGTACTTGTTTTATTAGGAGGTTGTGTTCATAGGACAGGTTGTAGCAACCTATCAGTTTTAAACCAGTCAGTTTAATTAATTATATCAACAAACTTTGGCAGAAGCTTCACTCTCAAATGTAAATTTATACACTGCAATTTGCAAGAGTTATGAATGCACCATTGTTTTAAAGTTCAGGACATTGTATTCATGAGCGAAAACTAGTAACAAGCGATGATATTTTTCTGTGAGAATCTCATTTTTGGAAAACTAAGTTACCTGGCTTCCTTACTTCGGATTGCCTACAGTATTGTCAGAAATCATGCTCTTAATGATAACAAAATTAGTTCATCCACAAAGTACAGTAGAAAGATTCCCTTTAAAGGTACCTGAATGGAAGGAGAACATTTGCTGGATGCGAGGAATAAAATAATTATCTAGTTCGTTAGTTACATCTGCAAAAGGAGTGAAGGAAAAAAATACATGATGGAAAATATGCGATTGAATCAGTTCCACAGCATTCTGTCGTGAGTGTGATCAGTTTCTGTCTAGGTCAACGCCACACATCTTTAGTAACCGCTCCTGTACTCTTATTAAATACTCCTTACACGTTTAAATTGTGGAGCGTCACCTTCAGCTCGATGCTACACGGTCGGAAGGTGATGGACTCTATTTAGAAACTTAATCAGCTCAAGACTTTAATGAAATCTCTGCAAACATAAAATGAGGTCACCTCGCTGTGAGTTTGGGGAGAGGCATGCTGCCGTCACCTGGCTTCAGTTGAAATCACAGTATGGCGTTTTATTTCGCTGTTGAAAACATTTCACAAGTTCATTGTGTCTGCTGCATTTTCTAATTAAAATTTTTTAACTTTTGACAATTCTTCTCTCTTAGACATTAAACAAGGACTGAGTGAAAATTTCACCTAATAGGGAATTCAACTTCTTTTTTTTTTTTTTTTTTTTTGCAGAATTTTTGGAGTGGTTGGGGTCCCCTATTTTACACAGTAGTTTCTGCCCTCTGCAAATTGTGTCTTG
>JAAAJZ020052315.1:0-10034 GCA_010015985.2 Actinopyga echinites
CCATATGTGTAATATGGGCATATGGGCCGGCCCATATGGCCCCTTAAAAATCTTGGGTGCAAAATCATATGGGCCCCGTATGGATTCACCTATATGGGGCCCATGTACTATAGGTTTTGTACCTGGGTCCCACCGTAATCCTATCTGAAATCACTCTAGTGTGACCCGCGCAATTATGGTTTAATTGCATGCATTGCAATTTCATTTAAGTTGCCGGAATGAAGTTTTGGTCAAGAGATTTTCTGAATTTTGCCCATGGCCACGTCTTTTCTTTTTCTTGAAGTTCTGGTACGAAAAAACAAAATAATAAACTTAAAAAATATTTAGCATTTTGTCTTTCACAGTATATCCATGCATAATAATCAGTGCTAATAGGAGGGTCATAATATTTCCACATACATCACACACACAGTATAAAACTAGAAACTACCTTATGTAGACATCCAAGCAGCCCCCAATAGTAAGTACCTACGATTTTCACATCCACTTCCTGTTGGGGTTTTGTCTGGAGGCGAGGGAGGGATTGTCCTCTTGTGTTGGTTCCCTCATAAGTAGGTCAACCCTGTACACAAGGGTACGACATTGTAAACCAACTACATCATAACAGGCTAGGTTACACTAAGGTTCCACTGCACAAGATGTGCATGGTTTTTCATGGTGCTGTATGGTGTACATGCATCGGTATTGCGTGGCCATACTTTACAGTCTGAAACAAGGTTTGAGTGTGAGATACTTTCCTATATTTACATGCAGGCTACACATAATTTGTCACTTGCCTGGTCAGGAAGATGAGGTAGAGTTTGCCTGATGTAATTTTTACTTGCCCTGGGCAATCTTGCAATCGCTAATGTTCAGCCCTGCTAGTGATATAGGACAATGAAAGGGCAAATCACCACTGATCCCAAGTCAAGGATGATCATAGAGCATTTACCCTACCGTAAACGGAAAACTCCCCCCCCCCGGACAATTCCCCCTCGCCAACCTCCCTCCTGGCAAATTCCTTCAGGGAAAGGGTTAGGGATAAGTTTAGGGAGGGTGGGAATTGTCCAAGGAGAAATTGTCCAGGTTGGGAATTGTCCCAATGGGAATTGTCCTGCAGGAAATTGTCCGAAGGGGAGTTGTCCATTGGGAGTTGTCTAGGAGGGAATTGTCCAGGAGAGCAGTTGTATGTTGGGTGTTGACCACGGAAGAATTGTCCAGATGAGGGAGTTGTCCAGAGGGAGAGTTGAGGGGGAAGAGGTTAACTATACTACGTATGGGTATGAAAGGCTGCACTACTTCTTAGTCACCAAAGATAAAAAGGATGACTGTTGAATAATGGCTACAGTATATGAACAGAAACTGGCAAATATCCCAATAAGAATAGCAATGATTAACTGACTGAAAATGACAATTAACACTTAAAGTTCATTCAATATCTTGGAAAAATGACAGAACTTAAGTACATGTAATTTTACGTGCTGTACAAGCCCAACATTTTGAAAAGCACTGAAATTACTTGAGCTAATTACTTAAACTGTTGTATGTCAAAATAACAACTGGTCCATTAAAAGTGAACATGTACATGTAACTGAACATCCAAGGGGGAAAATCGAGAGTTTGTTACAATTTCAATAAGACATGTTAGTTTGACTCCTCTAGAAAGAGTAGTGCTAAAGTGGGGAAAGATGAATAACCTTTCACAATATCTGCAGGCCTGCAAATGTGAATTTGCGGGGCCACCACATATTTTATTGAGACCAGTACCTGTCCTTGCCTTTTCTCCTGGTTGGGCAAATGAGGGGACCTGTTTCCTTCTCCATCACTCAATGCAAGATCACCGTCACCTTCCCTATGGCTCATTCTTGACTGGGGTCTTTCTGAAATCTGTCATATTAAAGTTAGAGTCATAATACTTTTACTACATTAAGCTATTTTTACCCTACTTTTGTCTGCAACAATTACTTTATATAAAGTGAGGTACTTAAGCAAGCGAATTCGTAAAATACATATTTTCATAAACAAAAATATTAAACTTACTAAGAATGCCAGTTTCACAGTGTCATTGTGCAGTAATACAACTTGCCACAGCACCATTCCCTTAATAACAGGCTATTTAAAAGGTACAGTATATGCAGTTACCCAACTCTTACTTTGAAAAAAAAAACCAGTTAGGCTAACTCTTTACAATCTCCCAACTTTTCCCTCACATGCACCATCCATTTGTTTCACAAAACAAAGACTGCACATAGAAGGTCCACCTACAGGTAGGAGATATTTTCATGCATTGCAGGGCGGATCCAGGATTTTACAAAAGGGGGGGGGGCTAAATGATTTCGGAATACGAATGATCATTTACGAGTCAAAATGGCCAAGACAAGGTGGGTTCTACAGGTTCTCCCTCAGGAAAATTTTGAGGTTACACACTCTTTGATGAGATTTCCTGGCATATGTCAGTCAAAACGAATACACAAAGTTTGTAGTATTGCCTTGGAACAGTCTCAAAAAAATTGTAGTGTTGAAGAAGGGGAGGGGGGCTGAGGTCAGAAAAACCCCAATCCACCCTGCATTGCATACCTTAAATAACTCTTTAACAATTGTCAAAGAAGAAAAGACTAATTCCTAATTTAGTTCAGTCGTTAAGCTCTCAAATGGTCCACCCAGAGCTGCTGATTGGGGCAAACTTGAGAAAAAATGTTGTTTTGATATTGCTTTCCAAATAAATTATAACATACATATAAACAGTTATACATCCTCAATGCAAATCAAAGGTCACCTTTCTACTATTGCTTCAGATTCATGTTCACAGGCTAATAAGTCTGTAATTTGATACCATAACCATTCCTCACTAAACACAGCATTATGACATTCACAATATTGGAAGAATACCATCAATGCGCCAATTTAATCCCAACAGACTTCCAAATGCAAAACTTAGCAATGGAACAGTTTTTAATTTCTTGCATTTGAGGGCTACGGTAATGCCCTAGTAGGGATGTTTAGACTGGGGCCATTGCAACTGCTTTTTTTTTAAATTTCATGTCGTCATCTGAACTCAATTAAATTCATTACCCTCCATGAGTTGACAAAGTGGAATATTTTTTCCACTTAGTGAAAATGAATAGATGTGCCTTTTTAATAAAATTACAATATTTGTATGGACTACTATAAATATTATATCATACCTTTGAAGTGACTCCATACTAACCTTCATAGAGTTGATCATCATGGGATAGACAACACTGCTGTTCACCCTCTCAGGTTCAGAGTTCCCAGTCACTTTTTCTGATAAAAGGACAGATGATCCCACTCCAAATGATGATTGGTCAATGTTGTTTTTGTTTCTCTTGAGGTCAAGTTTAGGACTTCTTCTTGGCATAAATACTTTTTTCTTTTTCAAGTCTTTTTCGGGCATTTTTTGAAGAACAGATACGGCCACTTTTTCCTTGACCCCTTCTGAGCTGAATTCAACTGTCTTAGTGGTTAGTTTGGTTTCAGGAGGAACATTTTGATTTCTACCAGAAAGTTCTGAAAAGGGTTTATTAAAGGAAGACGAGGACATCTGAAATGTTCTTTTTCCATACTCTACAATATTGCTTTCTTCTTGGATTGTATTTGGATCACTTTCAGAAATACCATCGTCCATGTTTTCATTTAATGCCAACCTTGACATCATGGTTTCCACTTCCCCACCAGAGGCTTTTGATTTTCCACCCTTTTTTGCAGTCCTCACTTCCTCACAACCCTCATCTTTGTAATCTAACTCAACTTTAGGTAATGGACGACTTCTTCCCTTGAGATGTGAGGATCGCGGTCTGGGTGGCTTTGGGACATATTTCATATCTGGCTGAACACCATCTGTATTTTGACATTCTAGCCTCTCCTCAGGGCAGTCCACTCTTTCTGTTGAAAGGTGGTCTACATCCTCATCATTTTTTGCTATCTTATCTTTTTCCTCTTTACTCATATCTGCATCTTTAAACAAGGGAGGCTGGTTCAGGTTGATGTCATCCACGATGGCTTCACCAACCTCACTTGCATTAGAAGAGGCATCATTCCTAGGGGTGACAGACACACGAGTGACACCACCATGGTTAAACATTTGCTCAGGACTGAGAGGTGTCAGATGAGAGGCGGACATCTCACTTGTGACGCTCTGCAATTCTATGTCTTCAACATCTTCAACAATGGAGCAGCTAAACACAGGAGGACAAACACAAAACTTTGTACAACATTTAAATATTTAATTCAGTAAACTTTTAAAAATTCTATAACATTTATAGGCTTTTAAAGATTTTACCTAATAAACTAGTGTACACTTTATAGGCTTTCAGAGAATGAAACAAAATTACCGAAATTATTCAAAACTTCTTTTCAGAAAGGTATTTTGTATGAAAGTGGAATAGAAAAGCTCTAACATTCAGTTGGCAATGCAAACTGGTCAACCTTATACCACTCATACTTGCCTATGCACCTGTGGTGACTGGACCTGCAACTTTACAGACAACGGGCAATGTCGTACCATCGCAGAGTTTAAGGATATTGATCAAGTTATCATTGATATTGTTGTGTTTCACAACAAGAATTCTCCCTCAGAAGTGCCCTCATTTTCTTGTGTTTAGTAGAAATAGTGTTTAGCTGTAAGTAAGCATTACTTAAAAAGTCACCTTGCAACCTCTGAGATATAGGTCATTCAAAAGTAAGAGATCAAGCTGTCAAACATGGCCACTTAACTCTTGTTTTTGTGATTAATTGCAAGCATTAATTAATCTTTCATTGCCTAGTTGACCATATAAGCCTATGTTTTAACGAGCAGTTGCTGGGTGAAAATCAATTCAGCTCAGAGGTCGACCTGTTTAGTTTGGCAAACTTAACCCTTATAGAGGGCTACGGATTTATTGCAGAGTGGGTCATTTATCAGCTGCACTGTCACACTTGACCATGAACTATTTAATTCCACAAAGTTTTTATGGACAACTGTTTAGTGTATCAAGCCCAGGGGTCAAGCTGTCTTAATTGACTTAATTATCCCTTGTCCCACGCTGATGATCGAAGACCAATAGTCATATATCAATTCACCTGCCAAAGCTGGCCATGAATCCTCTTCTCTAGGAAGGCCATACATCAATTAGGAGACAGCCTATTTTTTTTTATCTTAGTGAAGCTACATGTAAATTAACCCATTTATTAAGCTCATATTTTATTCCTGATAAAGATATATTGCAGCTGTCAAAGTTGGCAAACCATTTTCCTATATTTGCTCTGGTCACGTGTTGACCTGTTACCTGTTAGTACGATGAGTGAATTCACTCAGGCCTACGTAATGTATTGAATTAGTTAAGATACACTTTGTCAGCTTTATTAAACTTATTTTATTGTTTTGTAAAGAAGTGGCTTAGATCTAATAGTCTATAAAAGAAATGGGATCTTTCCACCCAGGCACTAAGGCAGAGGGACCAACCACAAGTACCATGTGGAACCTAAGCTAAAAGACATTGAAATGCTGCCTGGCTTTGTCAACTTGAACACTTAGTTAAAGTCGAACTTGTATTAAATCTGCTGCATTATTGTGTGTTTTGCCCATCCTGAATAAAAGTAGAAAAGCAGAAAATCTGTGTATCAAATTACTGTATTTCATTGCATTCTAACCAAGAACACAACAATATGTCTGGAAATAAAGATTGTAACATGGCATGCTGTTGAAATTCATGGACAATTGACCCAGACAATTCCCCTGGATGTGTCAGCACTGTATTACTCCTAGAGGGGAAGTGGTCCTGAAGGGTTATTTTGCCATAGGATAGTTGTGTGGTCACATGCTGTTGGTATTGATAGGGAGCTAGTGTAGATCTCTATGCTACAAACAGAAACAACCAAAGATTCCATCCTCACCTGTCTGATGACTGACAATCTTCCTCATCATCACCATCCTCCCAATTATACGTCTGTGGTATAGTCATGGACAGTCTGATAGGCTCAGGGGTAGGCTTCCTCAGAAGCCTTTGACCTGGGGACTGTTCCACAAAGTAAAATGTGAAGTATTTGACAATCTATTTTGCTGTAAGAAAGTACATTGACTACAAAACAATGTCATGCACGAAAACAAGATCGGGGAAGATGGAAATCGACCAAAGCAGCACAGGACATTCCAGGGCAATGCCATACTCCCCCCCCCCCTCTTCTACCCATACACTTATAATGCCGTCAATTTTTTTTTCACAGATAATTTAGTAACAGGTTCCTATGATGGTTCAAGGTAAGTGCCCCTACAAACACACACTTTGTCTATCCAAACCAGAGTTGCTGGCTACAAGCACACCTGGGATAAGGGGGTGCCATATTAGTTGTCTGTGAATAAACTTTTTTACCTGGTGTCCTGTCTTCTTAGGAGAATTTCTTTTATCCAGTTGTGCTTCAAGAACAGGGTTAGTCTCTTCCTTGATTTCACTTTGAGATGGTTCTTCATGTATAGGAGATGAAGATGTCTGCTGGTCTTGGACATCTGAAAAGATTTTAATCACACAGATGACCAATCTGCCCTGAATGTTGCTAAAGTGAATCATTTAAAACCCTCAAGGAAATTGCTATAAACCCAAAATGTAATACCCAATATGTACATTACTTCAAAATATTCAAAATATTTTTGCAATCCAGCAATCAGTACTAAACACCAATAGGTCCCCCTTTGCCTCTACAAAAGATAACAGGCCCCTCAGTATTTGTAGGCCCATGCCAACTACCTCACCTGACTTGCCCTCTTCTCTGATTTTTTAACTCACCCTCGGTTGTGTGTATAAACTTCTCCTGACTGGCTATGAATTCTTCAAAAAGTAAATCTTCCCTTTGCTTCTGGGAGATAATTTCCCCATGGCTGGATGGTCTCGAGGTTCCAGAGACTGACTTACCAGACAGGGGTCGACCACTTGGTGGACGTGATTGGGGCTGATACTGGGATCCAAGGACTGCCAATGAAGACAAAAATATATCATGCTGACGTCATATTAACCAATCATAAAGTAAGGAGAGAAGTATACTGCTGATCCAGTTTAAATGGGAGACAACACAGATTATTAAATTCCATCCTAATGTAGATAATGCATAATAAAAGACACAAGACATGGTTATGCAGCAAATATTTCTGCCATTTCAAAATGTCCCACTCAGTTGACCAGTATAAACAGCCCTCTGATATTTTCTCAGCACAAGACACAATATTAAAATGGAAAACTAGGGGTCAAAGCATGAACTGGTCAAACACTGTGCATTTTAATAGGCACATGCGATTTTCTGGACTCTTCTGGCATTACACAACACATCTACTACCTTACCACTTATTTTGGGGCCTGTTTGCCCACTCTCTTTCTCTGTCGCTGTCTTTGTCCCATAGTGTCTTGTACTCACTGGGGTTTTCCGACCACTCCATGGCCTCCTGGGAGGTTTCTGCTGCAATTGCTTTTTTCGTTCTTGTTGATGGATTAAGTCAGGAATGGATTGACTGCTCCCCCTAACAGTAAAAAATGCAAATTTCAGTGAATTCACATAAATTCATACCCAACAGTACTATAGTATCTCCTAAATGTGACTTATTTACAAGTAAAACCAGTCAAAAACCATACACCTTGCAATTACTTTAGTTTTCAAATTGAAGGCCCTGAAGGACTAGGGAGTGAAGGCAACTAAAACTGACCGAAACACTCCTTTTTCCATACGGCATTATACCTGTATGTGATATGTTCTGACTCTGTCCGTACATAAATTTCAGAACTTTTGAAAAGCACAAGGTCAAAAATGAAACAACAATCTAACATGCAGGTCAAATTTGATGGAGAAGCTGCTTTTGTGGTTGACTTACGGTGGCAAATACAGGTAGAGTGCTGTCATGTCCTTCAGCCCCCCCTTGCTGTTGTATGGATAATGTACCAGCTGTATACCTCTCACTGATCTGGATACTGCACCAGTCAATGTGGCCAATGGCAAACTTGAGGGATAATCAGTGACATGTACAGTTTTTGGAGTGATAAGTATCTCCCTTTCAACTATTAAGCATACATACAGTACTGTACTAACCAGGCAGTCTTTTGTGACAGAAGGCTTGAAAGTGGTGGATTAGTTTCAAGTTGGGTGTAAGGAACATCTCGTGTGATCCTTCTGGATGATCTGGTTTTGATATCTTTTGTCTGAATTAAGCCAACATTATAAGCAGCAGGATGAACTCCTTCAAGTTTTGACAAACTTGCAGAGGAGGTCTTCAGCCATTCCTGTTGGAAAATACAAAACTCTGACACTTAATCATTCAATATAGTTTGAAGATTTGAATATTGCATTTCACAAAATTACTTTACCAAAGTAACAGTCAGTTCTAAAAGTCATGCACAGTAATGTTCGATTCACATTACGCAGCTCGGTGCAATGCAACTCATTGTCACATTAATCCATTGCTTGCAGCACTTCAGGGAGAACACCCTCACAACTACACATACAGTAGTTGCAAATATTGTGTTGCCTGCCACTCTGTTTCCAGTAACTGAACAGTTCATGTTCGGTCTACTGTGACAGAGTCATGAAACTACTGTAAGGTTGAGAAAAGTCCAGTCGCACCACATTAAGTCAGATAGCATAATGAACAGCATGCTAAAGAGGGTACAAATTATTCTTGGCTGCCTATTGCTGACATGTATGCAGATGAACTCACAGACAGCTTGATGATACATTGGCCTTCAAAGTGGGCCCACAGGTAGTAGCTTGTTAAATTTGGAAGGATAAGTAGTTTGTTTGGACTGGAGGGGATTTAGTAACAGTGGGGGAGAGGGTGCACATTTGCAAAAATAGACATAGAAATACTGTGTAAATTAATAAGCTTATCATTATTGTTATAAAATTTGCTTGTTTTGAAAGTTCAAGTGAATTCTGTGGGCAAAATTTCAAGAAAGAGAGAAATTCCCACCACAAGTTTCAGATGCATTAGGTTCAAGAATGGTACAGTACCTTGAGGGGGTCACCCAAACATTATACAGTATAGTTTACACTAGTTTCCTTTCATTTCGTTTCATTTCCTTTGGTAAATTCGCTTAGTTGGTAAAAGAATCAGGAAGGATATAAAATCTTCATAAAGGACACTATGAGCAAACCAAAAGCCAGGGCCCTAAAGCATATCCCAAGCCTTGAAATACTGTAAGCATTCAAAGGGCGATTCCACACGTGTTGTACAGGACATTCAGAGGAAATTTTTGAGAATTTTACATTGAAGTTAAATAAAAAAATTCACTTCTACACATACAAATAAAATGTACCCATTCACCTGCAATATGTATGTGAGTTTGAATCTAATCAAGGTCAAGGTCACAGAGTAAGGTCAAAATAAACAGCATGTATGGGAAAAAAAGTGGACATAGCTTTTGCACCAACTTTTCACTTGTAAAATTCTGTGAACTTTCATGGAATAAATAATCTTCCTTTACATTCATGATAGTGTAGGAGCATACTTTACTTTGAAGTGATATTAAAAATTCTGTCATAATCCTCAAGGGAATAAGGAAGAAAATCCTGTCGTTGTGAGGGACATTAAAAAAGTGTTGTACGGAACACATTTGTCAACCATCTTTTCATTAAAAATTGAAAGGTTAAAAGGTTAAATCAAACACTTAAATTATACAGTGAATAACCATGTAATCATGTTTGTAGTGCAAAGCAACAGGTTAAACAGTTGTAAAATGTATTAGAGGGAAAACTAAGCTTGTACCAACTACAGTACAGTATATACAGCAGAATATTGTACACACAAATTTAACTGCACCAGTCACTGTGCTGACCTTTCAAAGCACTGTAATTTTCTTCACTTGATATTGTGTGAACAAATCCCCTCTACCACACCAAGAAATATGCTATGATTTACAGAGTGAGAGTACCATCTTGAAATTAAGGTTCAAGTACTGTGATTGTATGGTTAATTATGCCACATGACATGAATAGTTGAACATAAAACAAATAGGTCATTCCAATTTTTATACAAGTCCCATCTTCTGCCCCTCAGATTTTGCTAAAATTTCATCACAAGA
>JAAAJZ020052426.1:0-10031 GCA_010015985.2 Actinopyga echinites
GCCCCTGGAACGCAAACATCCTGGCTACGTCACTAGCAATTAAGGGCACAATAAGGCATCCATAGTTCTGTTCTCCTCCATTAGTTCTTCCCCTCCGCTTCTTTCTCCTTCTACCTCCAACATCCCCCATCCGTTCCCCTCTCCCTCCCTCCCAAATTTTTGACCCCAAATTATCCAAAAGTGACATGTGAAATTTAACAATTCCTTCCCCAGATCCAATTTCTTCCCCGACTGGATTATTGTAGCAGAGACATTTCTTGTACATAGCGCTCCCGTTAGAAAAAGTAAAGTGAGAAAAAATCATGTTGAGCGTCTGACTATGAATTGTAGGACGAGGGGAAGGGGTAGGGAAAGGGGGCTTTACGACAGTTCAAGATGGTGTAAGGGGGTGGTAGTCTAAAAAAGTTTGAGAACCACTGCTCTAGACTTTTCAAGCATAGTGTTAGTCAACCCTATCTCTCTAACATAGGAACCTTCCAAGATTGCTCTAAATAATCTATTTTCTTTCCTTCTTAATTGGTCTGCAAAAATAGTTGGATTTGAATGTAACAGTACAAAAAAAAAAAAAAAAAATCTCAGAGTCGATAAGATCTGTTGAGTTTTTCCTTTTAGAAGGTCATAGAAAAATATACATGGAGAAATTGTTTCAACATGCTTGTCATGCAATGAATCATCCCTGCTGACCAGGTACATCATTTGACATCGTTTAACTGTAGACTACTAGTCGAAATAGTAGACAACTCAAGGTGATACTGAGAGACGTGTCAATAAGTCGATGGATGTATTCAAATCAATTACATGCACAGTGTCTTAGAACTAGACAGACATTCCTTTAAACTGTATTCGTTGTGGCACCTTGCTTACTTCAAAAATCAATTTAAACTATAGTAAATTCCTTTCTTTTTCTTTCCAAAATTCCCACTCGACATACATGCAGATGTACGTAATATCATACAAATTCATGAATAACCGAGTTATTTTGATGGGTGGGGTTGGAAAAATCGTAGCTACTTGATGGTTTACCCCTTTAATTCAGCGTGGGAGACTTTGTCGTTACGTGACTTGAGGTTTTTCTGAAAGCCAAACCAAATCCTCAGACGAACAGTAAGGCAAAAAGGAATTAATTTTAATCATGAGTTTTGATTGACTTGACAAGGTTTTTTTTTTTTTTTTTTTGGTGTTTCATATTTATGACATGTAAATTTAAATCAATACGCGAATCCTAAAGATGAGTCCGAAAACAAGTAGCGATAAAATGTTCTTTCCGTATTAAACCCATTGACATTTAGGAATGTATGCATGTATAAATGTAGGCATGTGCGTATCTATTTTAAGTAGTGAATGTTTAAGCAAAACCTGATCTCTGGTGCATAGGGATACGAGGTTAATATTAACACTCTGATGTATAAAGAAGGCAGCAAATAATCTACTAGGTTTATTTGGAAGATGACCTCGAGTTCAAGTCATCTATCAACAGGAACGAGAATGTTTGATAAAGAACTACAAAAGTTACTCGTATTCGTAGTTATTGACCTATTTGCTCCATCAAGTTTGCTCTATTGAATTGAATTAGTTATGCAAATGGCAAAGTGAAATAAAGCCTTCCACAATTAGACGGTGTGGCTAAATGTATTTAAAACAAAACACACGGACTGACAGAGGCACTTCATTTTGCGTACCGGTGATATGTCATCTATAATTCTGCTACTCTAACTTTGAGAAAGATTCATTCTCTTTTAAGGAAGAGACCAGATGAAGTTAGAATAAGGTTTGTCAAAGTGGCAAATTATTCTTTTCGTTTCATTTCCTCGATGTATCATACAATTCACATTTTTTAAAGATAAAACATACACATGGACAGGACGAAGAAGAACATATAATCAAGGGTCAATAGATTCAAACTTTAGTATAAGCTACCAGGGACTTCAAATCCCAGAATAAATGAAATTTAAAAATCACCTTACAAAAGCCTAACTTGCTTTCTTTATATTTAGGCAAGATCGAAGAATTTTGAGGATCCTTTTGACTTCATCTGCAAAACTTATAGTGCAATGTTTGGTGCACCAGTCGCGTCTGTTTTTATCTTATTGCTTGTAGTTTATTTATTTATTTATTTTTTGCAAAGGTGTCTACCTTTTCTGAAAATATTTTAAATGAAGCATTTTATTGTTGCGAATGTTTCGTATATTATGTTATGTTGCGTTATATTATGGCCGTGTTCCTTTCTGCTTTTTAATATTATGTTGTGTTGAATCGTGTTATGTTGTGCTATGTTATGTTGTGTTATGTTATGTTATTTTATGATACATTGTGTTGTGTTGTGTTGTATTGTGTTGAACTGTGTTTGTGTAAATGCATGCGGTATGGCATAGCACGGCATGGTATGACTTACTATAACATGGTTTGCTATAGTATGTTAAGTATGGTAGACTGTTTAGGGAGATTCAATAGCCTTCCCGCCTGTTTTTCAAATATGAAAAATATAACAGGTAAGTCAACAAATGGGAAAGAAACAACGAAACCTCTTAAGTCAACATTGCTTTTATTTTTGTTAATAAACTGACGATGTGTTCATTTGGTTAAGGTCTTTTTCATTGGATCTTGTTTCATTGTAAAGTTTAATCCCTCTTGGCTGTATCATTTTGTAACAAATTTAAGGTTGATTGAATCCCTGGTCGCCTACGTGTACTCTTGTAAAAGTTGTTTCATTTGATTGTTTAGGGTGTACTTTTCACTGATTGAATCTTTCTCTTCCCCGCAAAAGGTAATTTGAGAAAATGGTAACAATGACGTTGAAGAGAACCTCAAAGCAGTGGCTTCGACTGTCATTGCCTGAACGCATTCGAAACATGCGTTCAATGAATTTTTTTTTTAAACTGACGAGGGAAATAAAATAGAATTGACTTACCCTAATGAAATAAAAGTATCGTCTGGTGAAAATTTTGGAGTCCTAAAGGCTTTAAAATATCGAGTAACATATGAACGGCAAATGACATTTGATGAGAATAATCCAGTTTCTGGCAAGCCTTAAGTAAAGGATGGTCCTTGAATTGTCTCAGTTCCTCAACTTTGAGGTAAGATGAAATGTTGAGAAATATCCTTCGACTGGAAAATCCATAACAAAGGAAATTGGAAAAAACAATGTTAATAAAACGAAATTGACAAGCCAATGTTTTCGCTGTAGGGAGCGAAGAAAGACAATATCATTGGAAAGACTTAGAGAAGGAGAACATATCCGATCTTTTAAATGTCAGAAAAAGGAAAACTTCGTGTTTGATGTTAGTATTTTGTGAAACGTGCCAATGAAGGCTCGTACCAGATTAAATTGATTAAACTGCACATACTCGTAAATCACGCACCATTCGATACATCTACGTGTCCGCTCAGTCAAACTCGTGAAATAGGTTGAAATTTGTTCCCTTTTTAGTTCTCCATAAACGGCTACATTTGCGTATCGAGATGGTGAATTCTAATGAAAGATTATGTGGAATGAGACATCTAAACCTTTTAAGTTAGAAGTCTTGCAGCATGATGAGACCATTGCGGATATAGAATATTCGTTTAGGGTTTACTCAAGGGCAAGCGTCAAGGATTTCTCACTGCAAAAACCTGTAGGTGTGTTTATATTTACATTGTTCTATTCATTTGCAAGTTGTCTTGTAGAATCCTTCACTATGAGTCATGTCAAGTAAGTATATTGCCCAAAATAAGTTGGGACGAGCTTATGAGCTATTTAATCTTGTGTTTCGTGACATTTAATGTTAAGGTGGCAAACATTGTGGGGAGATTGTATTACCCGTGCATCTAACGTCGTAGAAACTAAGTTATAGTTCGGCGAAGATAGCAATCTTGAGTCATCGGCGACATATTTCTCTAATCACTCCCACAAAGATTTTTTAATTACTGCCGAAGGAGATGTCATTAAAAATTATCAAGAAGATATTCAACTATTGTTGATCACTAGTGGCCAATTCTTGTCAGACCCTATCAAAAACGCCAGAAAGAGTAGAATTACCCATTTGGAGTGTCATTCTTGTCTTGAAAAAGTAGAGTCACTGAAATAAAAAAAAAAAAAAAACGAATAGCAATACATTACAGAAGGCAGTCGTAGATCTGACCTTCTGACTGCGCCTTATATTGGCCAACTGGCACCTCTTTAAATTCAAATCACAGCGTAAAAGGGCTTTCATTAAAATGTAACAAATGATTTCACGATTTCCGAAGATGTTTACTAAGCACAAATCCATGGTCTGAACGACAGTCTCCTTCCTTAAAGGAATAGGCTTCAGTTTCCATGACTTAATGAGCCGGATAGCTGCAAGGCTCCTCGACATAAAGTATACAAGTTCGGCCGGTCTACTTCGTGCACACAATTTAGGCCAAAACAAACTTATAACGGGGTGCCAGCGAAAAAATTACTATGGTTACAGCCTTTGTAATTCTTCACATGAATTTGACCGCATTTCGTGATATCGTTTGCTTATACATTCGAGTCTTAAAAACGACTTGCACTTCTTGAACACCACACACGCGGAGAATACACGGGGCCATATTGTTGATACATTCACTGTGGAGCAGTTAAAGTATTTTTTTTTTTCGTTCAGCTCATGCTGCGAAAGAGATGGTAGCACAGAGAGTTGCTACGCAGGCTAACAGCTATAGTAAATATTGGTCAGTCCCAAAGTGCAAGCTGTGCTTGTACAAGTTATATCGTACTGCATATACGGCTCTGCACGGGTGTCAGTGCAGAACACGTAAAAAACGGCAACACAGTTTTATACCACCTAATCCAAGAGTCCTTTTGTGAACTAAAATTTGGCGGAAAAAACGTAGGTGGTCCACTCTAAATCAAACATAAAGGGGTGGGGATTTTGTTTAAGACTAGAAGCCATAAATTTTGGTCGATATTTGCTGCTAATACTCCCAAGTCTTAAAACGATTGGAAGCAAGTGAAAATACTTATCTGTTCATGCTTAACTTCACAAAGATGAGAAAAGTGTTTTTGCCAGGTCAGCGAGCACTGTTGTCGGAAATTTTCGTGAGAGATCGTTTTTCTAGACTTGAATGAATGTTGTTCAAACTTATGCACAAAGTAAAGCTCGGAATGCATCGTCAATGTGTAACTTTATAAGTCGATCACGGTACAACTTGTAATGTCGATCTATCAAACGATGTACACGGGAGCGCTGCTGTGTACGACTTCCGGTATGGGTCATCCTAGTTAACGTATTTGTAAGGAACAATGCGACGATGAGGTCAGATCTCCGAGTGAATATTCTGACTTTTGCATTAATGGAAAAATAACGTGTATATTGGTTTCTCATGAATCAAGATCAGGTTTAGATTTTGTTCGAATTAGACGACGTCTATCTCTTTCAAACTTTACACCCTTTCATCCTCGTTTGTTTTTCACGGCCTTAACCCACACCTGGTATTTTGTCAACCGCACGTCTTAATATTCCAGTGAAGTTGACAAGCATGTTCATGTGTTCGTCGGGGAACTTAAATATAAGCAAAATTGCTGAAGCAACAAAATCCTAATCTTAAAGGGAACTCTCTGTTAGCAATAGTTCAGTACGGTACTGAAACCAAGCAAAATGGCTATAGAAGAGAGATGCCAATGGACTACTTGTTATGGTTTAGGCTCTTTCCTTTCCTTCTTAGAACGCTTCCATGTTGAATGAAAAAGAAATCGAACAAAGGGATAGTTTAAGAATCTTTTTCCAAATGTTGTCAAGTTTTGCTTGTTTTAAGAACATGGCTGCTTTTTAAATGAAACAAATTCAGTCTTATAGCCTTCCCCACCCAGCCTTAAAGGCCTTAAAAATGTATACGAACATCCGATACTAGGTATTTCTCCGTCCGAATGAAAGATCTTAGTTATTTATCAATCTGTTCTGATGCTACATACATGCCGAACCTGATCACTTTCTCAAAATTTGCAAACGCAGCTACGTATTCTTTTGGACTGGTTGTGCAACTTCATCATATTCGACCTTTATTGTAACCTCATTCACCCCACGTGAGGGAAATTTAGTTAATGAGTGATCAGTAAACTGAATGACTTTCAGTTCGTTTTGTCTTGTCCTTGGCAACCTCATTGGTTACCACAGTTCTCTTGACAAATGGATTATGAGGAACAATGGTTCGATGTATGACTATAGTTAACGATTGCCAAATGAGAACCATTGTATCAAAGTGAAAAACTGAAAGAAGTTATATATGTTAATGAGCAAAAGAGATTTAGTGTACAGCTTTTACCGCTGGTTTTTGAAGAATTCACACTCCTTCAAGCCATCTTTATATTATCAAAGTCGTACTTTGTTGTAAGCTCCAAAGCGGTACGGAACCGACCTTTTAATCTGTGATTTACTAGACAGGCAACGCGTAAGCCTAATTAGTGTGCTCTGTAAGATTTACGTGACAACCTGAGCAATTGGTTTTACTTCGAAACCTTTTTAGCCTCTTTAATTTTCAAGGACAGGACTGTTGTCTTTTCTGTTCGACTTGCAAAGCCTTCAGATGAGAACTATAATAGTGTTATGTAATTTAGTGAACTATATTCGTTTCCTTTCGTTTCGTTTATTTTCACTTTTCATTTCACAAAATGCAGGTTCTTAAGTTAACAATAATTACTACAGAAAAGCGTGGAAGATTTGAAAAAAGCAAAACAAGCAGACAGAAGAGAGGGAAAAAAAGGAGAGAGTGAGAAAGAGAAGAGAAGAAAGAAGTGAAAGCACATTGTCAGGATAATTAAGAAAGAAAGATGCGAGTGAATGAATATTTTAGTGCTTTTCAACCTAATTGATGGCCGTCACTTAGTTGTTTTCAAAATTATAGTGCACTACCCAATTTAAAATTTTCTCAGACGTCTGCTCCGCACACGTCCTTCTAGTTCAGTGTAATTTCCCCACCCCCTTCTGATTGGATCATTTAGCTCATCACTTCACTTTTAACCAATTAGAAGTCTCTTTTGATATCCCATAATAGTTTTTACCAGCGCGAGTGCCAGAGTTCTCTCGCAAGCTTCGACACTCGTGTTTGAGACTTCTCAAAAGAAACATGTAGTCAACTTGTGCATAGTTTAACCTTCATTTATTTTCAACATGGCCTCTTAATTATGCCTGATTATTTTTGTGATATAATCATAACGAGGAAGAGCTGAATCAACAAATCAAACGAATGGACTGAATCTAAAAATTAGTGTCCTCTAATTGTCAACCATCGGTGTTTCCTGTGGAGCTAATGTCATCTCCCACCGGCTACATCCCTGACCAAAGCCCTTCGCCGTCCGACGATTAGCCCAACTATCCAACAATAGTGCTAAACCGATAGACGCCCTAAATTTAACAACGTAAGAGTGACAGACTAGGGAGTAGGGTGTATAAATCTGATACAGGTACGGAATGATGTAGGTATCTAGTAAGGCTGAAAGAAAGCGCCGCAATTTCTCCTCATTCCATGGAAAAAAAATTGCTTTAAAGATGCTGGGCATGATGATATTCTTTACATTTAATGTCACCTATAAATCGAGTATTGAGTAAAAATGGACGGATGCTGTTATGTCTTTTGTATACCCCTTACATTTTTAAAGTGAAGAATACGTTTAGCATTTACTGTCGCCTGAAATACCATCTCGAGATTCACGAGTTTAATAACCTGCATGTCATTAAAGGAGAACTGAATTACCCAAGGGTAAATGCCACGGTATAAATGTTTACACCCGCCAACGGAAATATCTCCAACGTGTTTTGTTCTAAGGACTATTTGATCAGATCGAGACAGCTATTTTCGCCGAACGTTTGATGAAATCCTGCGATAAAACTTATCTTTAGAAGAATCTTTTCCAAGGAATATGTGCAGCAAAATGAGAAGAATTTTTTGCGGATACAAAATATTATAGGACTACGACTCCCTGCAAAGCCAAGGAAATTTAGTTAAAGCTCTTAATGTTCGGTAACGCTAAGGGCATATTTCTGAGGTTTTTCAGTGCCTACGTTGAAGTATTTCTGAGCCGCATTGCTTGTAGAGGTGAGCCATCAAACAAAATGCTCATATAGACACATAAAATTTAATGTGAGTTAAAGAAAGCCAAAAAATTCTGCGAAATTAAAAATATTTTTTGCTATCCCCAGGGCAAGACCTTCAGCAACATCGTTGTGTAGAAAGAATGAAAAAGCTTTAAAACAACGATCGTGTCGTAATATGATGCTTTTTGAATAAAAACCTTGGGGAAATTAGTTTCGTATTGTAGTTCAATGTATTAATCGATTTCTGTCGATCTATCAGTCGGCCAACCAGTTAATATAATATAGGACAAGAACAGTACCAGGCGTGATTATTCTCCTTTTGTCAGCTGTAAGCTGTAGAGAAACATCCTAAACGAAAAAAAATTTTCTGTGAAAAGTCCACTTTTTTCACAGAAAGTCTTGCAACCTTTGGACAAAATTTGGCAATAGCATCACACTTCATTAAAACCTTTGAGAGGATGCCTCAAGTGTATACCAGCCGGCATCCGTTTGCAACTGTAGCTGTTGAGTTGTATGCATAATAATCTTAAGTGGGGCTTCTTGTCAACAAGATCATTCTGAACCTCTTGAAGATTAAAGCAACGTGGTGTCCTTTTCTTTAATGAGTGTTATTCTTCTTCGAACCTGCCTTATGTATATCAAAAAAAAAAAAAAAAAAAAAAACCGATGCATAACCTGTACGTCAGTCTGTTATGCAAAGAATGAAACATATATCAAGTAAAACTGATTGACTGCCAATTTTTAGCAAGTACTCTGTGTCTTCTGCTCTTTAAATGTTCCTAAGTTCAAGGCTATTTCTTAAAACATAAACAGGCGCGTAGCCAGGATTTTGTCGTGGTTCTGAAACAAAGTAGATAGGTACATTTAAAAAGACTCACGCTACTTCAAAAAGATGTTCATTTAATCCGTTCATTTTATCCATTCCTTTTATCCTGATGTTTCAGAACTACGACAAGTCTTACGTCAAACATAACATAATTCTTAAGTTTTTATACGTTGTTTTTAAATTTTTATTTTATTCTGAATAAAAAGACAGTCTAGAAGCTTTTTAACCGTTCATCTTTTGGCAGGAAGTCGTGTTATGTGAAAATAGTTATAAAGTCAAGAGTCTTGTGTGTTTATATACGTATATGTATTCGAGGACATATTCTGTATTTCAACATACCATTTGTCAAATCAACTACCTCTTATTTATAACCTTTGCTCTGACATTGATGTTAAAGTTAAGTGCTTCGGCAATTTGTGCACTATGCACTGCACACCCGCAGAGAGATATGGGGGCTAGGGGTTAGAGCCCTCAGTAAAAAAGAGGGGAAAAGTGAAGTATGCTCCCCCACAATATTCAAGGACGAAATTAGTTCCCTCTGTAAAAATGTCAAAAATATTCAGTAATTTATCTCAAAATTTGCACAATATCTATCACCACATTGCATTTAAAGACCCTCAAATATTCACAAAATAGGGGATACCCTTCCCTTAGACCCCTACTCGAAACACTGTTCACCCCCTTCCCGCTGAGAAACGGTTTCCTGTGCCTATGCTGCACTGCATTTCATATCAGGAACTACCAGAATTGTCATCGAGTCACTCAACGTAGACTATCGACTCACGTCGAGTCACTGGGTATCAAGACTCGAGTCCAGTCGAGTCTTTAACATTTCAAGTCTAGTTGAGTCATGTAAGTCTCTGTCCACGTTCAAGTCAAATCGAGTCACTGTGCGTAGGTTGAGTCACTTGGAGTCAGTTGAGTATGTATGCAGAGTCACCTACAGCCTCTGATGATTTAAGTTGGGTAAGAAGGAGTCCCTCATCAAGTATCTCAGTAATCTTAAACTGAGTAAATTGTAAATGAAAATTATCTTATTTGAAGTTATCGAATAAAGGCTGGTCACGGACTGTCTGAAGGCATGATTTGAGTCGAGTCGTGCCCGTTGCTTTTGGCTCGAGTCTCTAAACTTGAGACTGCCGTCCAACTCGAGGCGAGCAATTCACTTTAGTCAT
>JAAAJZ020052536.1:0-10031 GCA_010015985.2 Actinopyga echinites
GTTGTTGTCAAATTACTTCACTTGAGGGAGAAAAACACCACACGGCAGAGCGGACAAATTTACGCGTTACAGTAGTTGCTAATGTATGCGAATGTGTCATGCTGCTAATCCTCGGATACTGATTTGGCTCTGAAATACCGCTGACGCCCGGTTTTCTAAAACCAGATCAAGTTTATTCTTCCACCTTCCATCAGCATTCAAAAGTGCCAGACAGAGTTTATTTGCCTTTGAGCTTAATGCCATAGTTCCAGTCATACAAAAGGTTGTGGGTATGCTTCAAATAAACAATCAATTGTGCTTGGAAGCAGAGGAGATAGCAAACAGGAAATGGTAGTTTATTGGCAAGATGAAGGTGAGAACCAGTGTCCCAAGGGGACTTATTTTGAAATGGCTGTGTATTGACCTCCCATAAATGACTGTACAAAAGATAATTTTTTGTAAACCTTTATACCTAAGAACAAGTGTATTACAGTCATGTGAATTGGTCAAGAAAAGGTCGTGGAATTTAATTTTTCACGAAGTGCAGGAACCTTGTTACATGGCCTTCATGATGACTTGCTAAGTCATTGTATGTGAAATCAACAGCAATCTTGAAAGAGAAACTTTAGGTTGTCGTGGTTTTCTGTGATCAAGATAGCGAGTGCATTTTGTCACATAAAAATGGATTTATACCTATTTAACAGAACCGGTCTCTTCATTCAATTCAACGTTAACTTTGACTGTTGATTGATTGCATCAAATGTGCTGTAAACTTTTGTTATGCCATTCTGAGTATAAAGCTACATGCACACAGATGTCAAAAAATGCAAAACACGAAACAAAAAAACATGAAACGCAAAACAAGATGTCCTTGTACATTGGACAAAAACAGACTGTTTCGTGAAAGAAAACATGTTTGTTTTGCTAAACAATATAACATGAAACAACTGTTTCCTGTTTTTGTAGAATGCACACAGATGTCTTGTTTCACGTTTCGTTTTTCTGTTTTGCGTTTTTTGACATCTGTCTGCATTGGGCTGAAACTCATTGTCTGGCTTTTTTTCCTCTGTTGCAACAGAAAATTGGAGTCTGATCGTGCCATTGTCGTAAAACTCTTCCTACTGACAGTGTCAGCTACTCATATTACACTTATGGCTGGGTTGTATTCAGTCCACAATGAGGTGAGTTTACTCATATCACACTTATGGCTGGGTTGTATTCAGTTCACACTGAGGTGAGTTTCAAAATTGTAAAGTTTGAAAAAGAAAATAATTGAGAATTTTTTTATTATTCCACATTTTAATCAATATTCTTCATTTTATTTATTCCTTTGGGCAGATTTTGAGTGTATATATATGTTTATTTTGTGAATGTTCTTCAGCTTCTTGAGACATTACTTTTTCTAGGCTTTGGCATTTCGACATTTGATGACCTCAGTTTACCTTAAATCTTCACAAAGGAAAAAAAAAAGAAAATATCTCCTCAGCATGGGACTTCATTCCTCCTAGTGCTCTGTCAGGCTTTTCAAAAAGTTTTACACACAATAAAATGTATTCAAAATTGCCTATAGCAATGAGCATCAAAACACGCATACAAGTCAATTTGTTTGCATACATCGTACAGTGTGACATTATCGACTTCTCCTTTCTTTCAAACTAAAAGTTTTTTGCAAATACTCTGGATTTTATGTATACAATATATTCACCTACAAACGTATTTTGTGAAATGTCAATTTTTTGTGTTCATCGTTAGATCTGGTGCAGTGTAAACAATCGTGGGTATTACATTCGGTGGTGGTTAGTACTCCCTTGACCTAATTCTTTTGTTTGCGTGTTTTGAAAAGATGGAAGAGCTTCTCGATGTAGTAGATCGCCTTACACAAAGACTGATTTTAATAAACTGATGCAATCGGGAAATTTAGGATGGGTATTTTCCATACGTACAAACCATGAAAAATGACATATCACTATTAACCGACAAAAAGGATGGGATTGCCCTACATTTTCAGCAGCGTCCTTGTTAGGGATGCTCTCTTCGCAATGTTTGCATTACTTTGGAACAGGAGAAGTTTTTTCTGCAATGGTTAAAGTCATTGAGTCAATCAGGTCATCATAAATTCATGCAGTTAATTTCAGAACTGTCATTTTCAAAGACTGGGAAACTCCCAGATGAATTAGAGTCTTGTCTCTGAAAATGTGGAGATAATTAACTGTCAAATTTGTTACTTTTGGAATACTCCAGGGAAGTAGTGAAGTAACTCTGTCAGTACAGAGGTACCTTCCTTCACTGTATCCTTTTATGACAGTTCATCTTGGGTTGATGTAGTTTTAGGCAGAAAACTTGATGCAACTGTAAAGATGCTGTACCAGCCATGCTAAACAATTATAATTTTACACTGCTACACTTCAAAGTAAGCATACAGAGGAACATGATAATGCTTCCTGGCACATATAATGCCCCCTTGCCCATATAATGCCCCTCGCTCATATAATGCCCCCTCGCTCATATCATGCCCCCTCGCACACAATGCCCCCTCGCACTAAGGATACTTTGCTCCCATGTATTTGTAGTTTCCAGTCGGAAATAACTCAGTGCATTGGTCTGTTCTGAACAAAAGGTGCCTTCTAATTCCCCGCTTTGTCCAGAGAGGAAAGTGTAGTTCAGGCTATTTTATTCTGCTGACTGTTTGGTTTTCAAGTACTTCCAACTGTCAACTGCTGGAATTTAAGGTAATCAAATTAATGAGCTAGGCATGTGAAGAAGAATTCTAGCAGAGAATTTTCCTCATAAAGAAGTGAGAGGAGTTTTTCTCAACCTTGGGGTCATGAACCCCTGAGGGGTGGGGGGTATTTTGAATTCTCAGTGGGGTCATGAGAAGATTGGTTCCACAAATTTATTTGCTATCATTATTTTTCACTTTGATGCAGATAACATTATTGATTTTGAAATGGTAACTGTATGAAGCATTGTGGGTGTTACTTATCCTTTATCCTATCTTGTTTTACAATTTTTTTCAAGGGGGGGGGGGAGGGGGGTGGTGATCCACTCCTGAAAAACATGTAAAGGGGTTACAAACTGAAAACAGTTGAGAACTACTGCCCTAGAGGAACACAGTGCTAATTTGACCAATCTGTCTGTTCCTATTTCACATTTCCTTTCTGTTCCACTTTTAACTTGAATACCTCACTTTCAAGGCTAAAAGTGGGGTGATCATGTTAGTCGGGTGGGACTTATGACTCTAACACTGAACACAAGGGCCTCCAGAATGGACTTAAGTTACATGAAACACAGCTTTCTCCATGTCTCATATAGGCCTAATCAAGTGAAAATAGATTGATGGAAGGAAAAACAGTGTCTCCATAATTTACATATTTAATGGGTGCAGTTAGCAGTTGCTGTAACAAAACAATTCAGAATATTCACTCATATCAGTCTTTTTACGTTACAACTAGTACGACGAACATAAAAGGTCTGATACTGAATACTCAGTTGATTCACCTCTGTGTTTGACCATCATAACTTATGGAAACACAGTGATATGTTTTAATTTTCATGAACTAAAGGAACCTTCCTCAAAAACACTTACTTCTTGGGTAGAGATGGTATCATATGAACACTAACCAGTCATGTACAGTGGCTAACAGGGGGTATCAAATGCTTGATTTAATAGTCAATTTCACGGCTAAAAAGCCTTAACTGTACAGCTATTCTGATTGGTAAGAATTTCATATTGTCATAGTTTCTCATTTTGTCTGTCAAGTAGGTTGAATGCCTTCCTGCCATGCCTTTATGGGGGGGGCGGCAGTAGGGGACATTTTTTCCTTCACCTAACCTTTTGGGTAAATATGCTGTCAGAGGGAACTAGGGGGTGAAAATCCAGCCATGAGGAATATGAAAAAACTTCCCAAAATGTGGGCCCTGTTTGATAAAGAGTTATGATCAATCCTAAATTTGACTTTCATAGACCTGTTTTATCTAAAACATAATTTTTATGTTGAAGTTTCCAACAATGAAATGCCTGCAGTCCCACAATTCCATTCACTGCTGTTATGAACTCTCTTCTGTTGTGTACAATTCCATTCTAGCTGAGAAAAACAGGAATTACTCTTTACAACAAATCAGCCTTTTTTTTTTTTTTTTTACAAAATCTCATTTTCAATTTGTATTTTATCTCTCTTCAGATCTATTAAGTGCTACAAAATCTTCTAAGGTGGAAAATTCAGATTTAATCAAAAAGTACATTTTATGCTCATTCATAATTTTCTGTCTTTAGTTTGCATTTCTTAGTATTTCTATTCCCTACATTTAAAAAAACTTTGGATAATATCAGACTTTTTGATGGATTTATCCTATCATGAAAAGATTTTCAATATTGCCTGCTTAAATTATTTGCATAAAGTTGGAATTGAAAGTGGTGAAAACCACTTTTCAGAGATCAGTGTAAGAATAACCATCAATCATACTTTGAATTCTTAAGCAGATTGAAAAATCCTGCAGTAGTTTTGACACAATTTTCTCCTGAATTTGAGAAACATTGCTGATATTTTGTTCTGCTTGATTTGTTAATTCATGAGGATACGAAAGATGAACATGTAGAGCACAAGTTAAGACTGTTTGGGTGGGAGTTTTCAGTTTAAATTATCTGATAATGGGAAGAATTTAAGTATGACAGAATTTGAAATGTACTTAGAAGGAATGGAATGTAAACAGTTCTGTTTGGTTACTATGGCAACCTATTTTTTCATGTACAGTATATTTTTGCAATATCGACACTATCGTAATATCTCGGATGAGAGTTTGCGATGTTTGTGTAAAAAAATGTGAAATACAGGAAGCTCTTGTCTGGCAAACTTTGGGACTTGAAATAAAATTTTGGCAATATTAAGGGAAACTTGGTCTTTGTGGAAACGAAAGGTTGTAAAAACTGGGAAATCTGACTTGTTTCTCAAGCAATAAAGTTTTCCTTGCTGTGGTGTAGAGAAAAATAAGCGAATTTACAGGAATAAGCAAAGGAAATGATAAACTTTGAAATAAATACAGCATTTATGTTTGATAAAAGATTCCATGTGGATATTGTTTTTTAAAATAGATAAAACTTTCAAGAAGGTAAAATTTTCAGATTATGCAGGGAATTGAAAAATCTCCTTCAGCATAATTATATAGGACCTCAGGGTCCTTTCAGTTTGTGAGCTTAATATTACCATGTTTGCAGGAAATTCCAAATCCTCCTCCCCTCCCTTCCTCCCCAGCCCCCTCCTCCAGCTGTTTTCCTAATCTGCCATTTTTCTTTGTTTTTGCAGGATGCGTGTACTGCTGTGGCATTAATGTTACATTTCTTTGAATTATCTGAAGCATTCTGGTTGCTGGGTATGGTGGTACAGCTAGTCCTAAAGGTTAGTATAATCTCAACCATGAGTTAGTGTAGGTGTATGAGGTGCGGGTCAATCCCTTCCCCGACCCCCATCCCTCATCCCCCTGAGCAGATCAAAATGTTGATTTCAGGGCAAAAAATGTCAATTTCTGGGCTTTGGTACTTTATTTTCAGGGCAAGTACCTTAATTCTGCCCTCCCTGTGAAATATCTTCCCGTACACCAGTGAGTGTACTGGCATACTTAATACTGTGGTACATGTACTCAGTATACACATAACACTACAGACAATGCTAATGTCAGTATAACTTCAGAGTGATATTATTTTTGCAAGCAGATTATCAGATTATATACTTTGCTTTAGTACTGTACATCTGGATTCGTAAACTGTGACTAGTCCATGTTGAGTTTTTTCTTCACATCTACACAGGGAGCAAAATGGGGGAAAAATGGCAAAATTCAGGAATTTTCGTATGGTGTTGAAAGCCTTCAATTTTAGTTATTTGGGCTAGAAAAATTGCCATTTGGTCCAAACAATTGAAAATTGTGCTCTTACAAAGTCTGAAATTGTGTTATTATAAGTGTCCAGAGTGCTAATTTAAAGGCACAACAAATATTTCATGTTGTTTTACTATTATTTTGAAGATAATTTGTTATTATGGGGTTCAAATCTGACCATCTTGGTGGAAAAAAAGTCCTCAGTTTCAGTTTTGGAAAACTATAAAATGCTTTGAAGGTGAGACAGCTAGCAGTTCAGAAACTGTTTAGATGGTAGCCCCTGTACAAACTAACAACCTTAAGGCAGGCCATATTCCATGACCCTTTTTGCATCTTCCATAGTTCTGGAATCCTCTTGGAGCCCCCAGACAATTATTGTTGGCCCCCAAAAAGCTTTTGCTTTTACCATCTGAAGCTTTGCTTTAGGCTTTGGTCTGTTATCTTTTTCACATGGTGACCTACAAAATAATTTTTGCAACTTACAAGTGCCCCTTCAGAAAACATTTTGATTTACCATAAAAATGGACAGAAATTTCTTTTCTAGAGTGTGTACAAGATAACAGTGAGCACTTAATAACAATGAATTTCACAATTTCTGTAAACGTTATTTGAAGTTCTCTCAAGGTGCTTCATACTTTGCTGCAGTCAGAGGGCGACATTTCATGGATTGCCATATTCTAGTGCTTGGTGAATGTGTATACTTGTAAATTTTGTATGAAGATTGATTTGACGAGTTCCGAATTATTGTTTGGTTTGAATTGGAAATTTGTGAAGTATAGATGTTATGGATATGATGACATAGAGCAAAAAGTACCCTTGTTTGGAGAAAAACGTGTGTCATTGCAAGTTACACCAACAAATGCAGACAGGCTGATTTGTCAACGAATCGAATACGCACAATTTGCTACATGCGCTGGGCGATTTCTACTGGGTGCAGCCAAGTGCTCCATTGTTTTTTCCTCCAAAATGTATAAGGTCAATTGATTGATTAATTGATTTGATTGATTGATTGATGGATTGATTTATTTATCTCTCAGATAACATACAAGACGACTGAATCTGGTTCGGTCTCTCAATACTTGGCGCTGGGATGGATCACTCCACTGTTTGTTGTAGCTAGCACAGCTGGTCTAGAAATAGAACAGTACGGAACTGATTACTAGTAAGTCGTCATTTATCGCCTTTTCCCCTTTATAAGCCAGCTTTACAAAAGAAAAGTGTGACTGATTAGATGTGCTGCATGTCAGACCTAAACAGAGGTTCTAGCCAAAAACTTTATGTTGATATGTTAAAGAGTACCAGTATGTACTGAATTTACCCGTTTTAGTGAAAGTTCCATTTACTTCCTATTGGAGTTCTCCAGATATCAGTAGTTACAGCTATCCATGTGTAGGCTTGGGCCGGTTACCCGAATCTACTTCAGAGTCACGACTCTTGGCTATGAGTCGAGTATAAGGACTCTACTTTCCTTGGAGTCTTGACTCCTGTGGAATTTAAATGCTATAAAAAGCATTCGTGAAGATCATTTTTGTGTGTGTGTAGTAATGGTTTGAATGAATGTTTTTTGGCAAGTTACGTTAAAATACACTTGTCTCTTTTTTCTTTGCTTTTGAAGTTGTTAGTAATTGTCACAAGTACTAGGCCGGCCTACTTAAAATTTTCCACATTTCAGTTAAATCCACTGATGTAATTCTCCAAATACACATTGCGCACCGCAGTATGTTTTCAACATCAGTAGTTATTTTTGGGGCCTACAGTGTGTGCACAATAATTCCTGCTCAAAATACAACATCATATATGTGAAGGAAGTAATTATAACATCACTGAAACTAATACCAAGTAGGATTTGCAACTAGCTTCAGATTCGTGACTATTCAGGTCTGGGGTACCTGACTCCAAAAATATCGGAGTCGCCTAAATCTACTGCAGACATATGAAGCAATACGTCCTCAAGGAGCAGGGTCCATTATATATGTGTGGGTGACAGTTATGACTTCACTGAAACTAATACCAAGTAGGAGTTGTGACTAACTTCAGATTCGTGACTATTCAGGCCTGGGGTACCTGACTCCAAAAATATCAGAGTCGCCCAAGCCTGCCCATGTACTACTAGGGATGAACTTGAAACAAGCACGTGTGATAGCATCTCAGCTGACTAAGGAAATGAAATTATTTGTCAAGGCTGCAAATTCTCAACTTTCTACGCTTGTGTCAAAGTTTGTAAGGTTATTTTCTACCTCTTCATGCTACTGATGACATTTTTTTTTCATTAGATCATTAGTCAAACGGGTGTTCTCATAAGTTTCAAATTTTCTTGTGAAATGGACTGTTTTACTGAACATTTACTTTTTGTTCCTTTTTCAGCTGTTTCTTAAATATCCAGGATGACATTTTTTATGCCTTTGCCGTTCCCGCCACCTTAATTGTAGCTGTAAGTACTCACATGTTTCATATTTTTTGTAAATATTTAGTTTGTTGAATTCAGGGTTGGGGAGCTTTTTGGGCTCCTGCATTGAATGAGAGGATGCACTTTATTCCGTGTTAATCATAGGTGAACACCAGTGAGATTTGCCCACTTTTTTCAACAAGTGTTCATATTGTGACAATCTCTAGGCAGGGGTGTACCAATCAGTCCCAAACCTGGTCACAGAACTGCCATGAACTTCCTATCCAACCAGGGAGAGTGTATCCCCCAATCCTTAGCCTTTTTTTTTAAGGCTGGGAGAGGGGAGGGAGTAGAGGACTTACCCAGCTCAGCAGCCAACTGCTGTACTGAGCAACACCTGAAGGGGATTACAAATTAATTATCAGAAAATACCTGAGTTGCACAAATATAAAACCCAAATTTAAATCGCCAAATTTTAACCTTCTCAACATTACTGCAAACATCTTTGCCAAACCAGCAATTTTGAGTCCCCAGACAAATTCCTAAGTGGTTCTGCAAGGATTTGATCCAGGGACCTTATATTGCAAGGTGTACCCTCTAACCACATAGCCAAACTCTCTGCCTGTTTGCTCTGCAGACTTTATTTGTTTAAAAGAGTATTCCAGGTGTTGAAAAGTGCATGTAGGAGATATGCATTGCAAATCTTATTAAGCAATCAGTTTCTAACTGGTGGCTAAAAAGTTTTAGATTCAGTGACGTCAAACATTCTCTTATAGTCACTTTTGAAAAATCAAATTTTTTGCACACTTGTGACATCCATTCTGCGTCCTAATGTGATACTGACATTTTTCACTGACGGCTTTTACAAGTTTTTACATCCTTCAAAATTGAACGTGTTGTTATGATATATTTGAAAATCAAATGTTTTCACTGTAGTGACATGCATTCAGGCCAGAATACCAGCCAGATGTCAGTTTTTGACTGAGGGCTTAAATATTTTAAATATTTTGACGTAAAACTTGTCCTCAAACATGTTAAATGGAATTTTCGAATTTTATTTTTTTTTTGACCTTCATTTAGGGACAAATCCTAGTTGGTTGGATATCAGTATTTGTGAGTGAAGGCTTAATATGTGAAATTTTTTGACAGTAAGCTTGTCGTCCCCATTTGCAAATCAGTATGAGGTTTTTGCTCACTTTTTGTCAAACATTTCAAATGTTAGGCAGCATCAGGGTAATGTTTTTGACAGGGAACTTATAATTTTGAAATTTAATTTGTTTTTACCTGTCGATATCACATTTTGCCTCAAAAGGCAGTTTGTGTCCAAAGGCAGGTAATCAGAATAAGTGTTCAAAAAACCTGTTGCCTTGTATGTGAAATTTAGATTCTTTTTAAGCTTTTAAGGTCATCTAGAGTTCAGGTAGACACTATCCTACATTTTTTTGGGCTAAATTTTATCCATGTTTTGACATAGCTGTGGCTTGAATCTTAATCCATGCTGTTGTAAAACTGGGGAGCTTTAAATGCTACACTCAGTGTATATTTCTTGCTTATAATAATATATTGCATGATGTGATCAGGGAGCTGTTATTTGACAGGAGATGCAACTGCAACTTTAATTTATGCTAATCAATCAGATTACTTTCATCCCTTTGTGACGAGAATGTGTTTGAGTTTGTCATTAAAAGACTTAACATCATTCAGTTTTTTTGGTTTATGTTTATTGAACTCAGGGTCAGGAAGCCTCTTGGGCTCATCGAGGACCCTATACCATGTTGATCGTGGATGAACACCGGCG
>JAAAJZ020052755.1:0-10028 GCA_010015985.2 Actinopyga echinites
TGATTTTTTGAGGGGGTTGGGCGGAGAGGGCACAAACATCAAGCCTGCTAGTCATAATGAGGATAAAGAACTGAAAAAATATAGAAAATTATGTCCTTTAGACATTTTAGTTAAAAAATTTCTTTATCCATAATAGAAAAAAAGTTATGTGAAAAATAATTCTAAATGGCTTTGTGATCCATAATAGAAGAGAAGGTTTGCTATTCACAGGTAAAAAGTGGCTCCTATTCATAGCAAGGGTAAAAGGCAGGGTTATCATAAATAAAGAGAGTTTTTGTTTTAAAGCTACTCTCATAGACTTGTAAACAGTCACTGATGACAGACTGTATGAACAGACAAGAACTTGGATGTTTAAAGAAATCAAAATTTGATACAGGATTTGCCAGCAAGTTACATGGTTCTCTAATTCTCAATGAAAATCTGAAGGGTGAAGAAGGTCCAATTGATTTAACAACCAAATAATTACCTGTTTCTTTTGTTTTCATGTAATCATAACTTAGATAAACAGACATGGGAAATATGCTACAAACAATATATATAAGGGCAAAACCCAATTACATATTATCTCCTGAATGCCTCATTACACATTACAGATTTATCTTTTTTTTTACTGGTGGAAACTGTAAACAGCACTTTATTTCATTGGACAATAATGCACAACATCGTCATACCATTATCATTTTGGACTATTTGCAAAGATAACAATAACTATATTTTGCAACACATGTAATAACAAGTAAAACTGTAGTGCTTTAGAAACTGCACTTTTCTTTGCAATAGCCTGATACAGGTACAGGCCTCATGTTTAATATACTTACATAAGGGTATTAAAATCAAGGCAGGTTACATTTTGTTGATGCTTTGAGCAGTTTTAGATGTCTGTTTTCTTGGTGACACTATATAACACATTCGTGTTGGTGTGTCGTTAAATCCCATCTAACTAACTGCTTCAGTGTTCCAAGATTCAAGACTATGATAAAATACCATGCAAACTAAGACAAAAAATCTTCACTTACAAGTAAGTTAATTTATTCTGAAGATTATTAACTACAGTATTGTGTTGGTGACAGTTTGGATACATGTATTGATAGTAGAACACAACTGTAATCTGGATGCTCTTTACTTCATTCAGTGCTTCGTTTAGCATGCATTATGCCTAAAATTACAGCACAACAGCTCTTCAGTGATTAGTACATGATTATTAAAAATGGAATCTCTGTCTTCAATAATACTGTACTTTAAAAGCATTTACCAAAATACAGTATGTAGATAACGTAGTGACTGAAAATAAAATGTTCAACAACTTTTTCGAAAGGCATCATTCTTTCATACAGAAAAGTAATTGTAAGGTTGCGCCTAATGCAAAAACAACTGCACAGCTTATCACATTCATAGAGAGGAATTGCCTTGGATCACAATAATCAGTGTCCATGCATTCATTACAGGAAACACTCTACTCTGATAAAGTCATCTGGGAAATGAAATTTGACAGATCCAAATTAATGGCAAATGAAATGCTCAAAAGAGAAGGGTAAGAGGTGATGACTGCAGGTAAGGAAAAGTGTTTCAACAGGTACAAGCATCAAGTCGTCCAATTTCTGCCTCAAAGAACTCGTGCACTGGGAATTCAGCAACTCCATTCCAAATACAAAAATGATTGTAGTCTGTCAAACTGCACTTTCATGAAAGAGGGGAAATGGAGGACTCCATTTTGAAGGCAAATTTTAAAAAAAAATGCAGCATACAAACTGTGAACGTGAAAACGGTTCAGACAAGTATGGAGAGATACAGCACACATTTTGCACAAATTCTATTACAGTTTATTTAGTAAAAATTTTAGGTCTAAAATCAGTCGCCCTTTTTGTTCTTATTCATTGTCTCAATGGCACTGTTGTCACCGTGAGGAAATGCATGAAGATTTTACAATGCAGTTACTGTACTCAAGGATATACCTGCAAAAAATCTCCTCCTTTTAGTAATGGTACACTCCTCCTTTTAATAATGGTACAATCCAAAAATGTCTCACATTATTTGGAAGGATGATTTGCTTCGGGTGTTAGAAAATTTTTTTTTACTGACAGTAATCCAATAAAAGGTTGAAAGCAAAGTAAATTCTGTGTCCTCTATGAGGCAGCTTTCCCCTGCCTACAGGCTTATCTCAGATAAAAGAAGCCTTAATCTTGTTTGAAGTCAACAGACGAGAACTCTGCCATCTTATGTACGACCATGTTTGTGGATGCACTGCATATGAATTACTACATTTGTCAATTAAGATATGAAAAACATGCAGCAGGGAATGACTGTAAACAAAATTACTCCATGCTGACATCACAAAGTAAATTAACCTAAGTAAAAAACCTGAGGACATGCAGATCATTTGCTAAATCAATTCATATGTTGGTACAAGTTCATCTTAAAGTGATGAGTAAAATGTAAGATACCATGTAGGTGAAAAGCTATACTTCAAGCAAAAGTGCAGTATATCTTGCATTGTAACCAGCATAGGCAAGAAGAAAGTGTCATATCATAAAGAGAAACTTTTACTATACTTCTAAGCCTCTCATATTGTACAACAAAATCTGGACTAGATGCTACAAGTGTTCACACTTCACATATCCACTTTTTTCTTTCTCTCTTAAGAAAGAAGAATTCTGTGTGCATTTTGTTTACCCCTGGTGATTGTAGGTACCTAGGGACGGGTTCTCATACATGTGAGTCTCTAGTTAATTGTATGTGTAAACCTATAAATTATATTTGGCAAGCAGGCCTTTTTCATAAATATGATAAATCAAATGTGTGTTGTGGAAGAATTCATTCATGCTACAATTTCTTGTTAACTAGTACATGCAAATCAACTCTCAGCAGTGGATGTTCATGTATGTATTTTTCAAGATTCAGAACACAGCTGCTAGAATTGTCCACTGAGGCTCAGCTGCAAGCAGATACCATTCAAAATAACTAATACTGGGAGAGCTACAGCATGTACACTACAGTGGTCAATGCACCTGTAGAGTTACTGACAATTAACAATAATATTTATCTTGGGATTTTCTGTGCCCTTTCATTTGATGTCCCATGCTACATTTCAGAAATTGTAAGCAGGAGATTAGAATAGACAGCAGACCAAGAAGATCATGCCATCTTCATCAAAGGACAATATTTTGATTCTTTTGATTAATAGTATGAAAATGCTTTAGGATCACACATTCCATGTCTGTGAAAACTATACTTCCGTGAAACTGCAGTGTTTGAACTTTTTTAATTTAAATTTGCTTCGCAATAGTATTCTTTCATTGTTTTTGTATTTTTAGCGTTGTGCAGACGAACGTTTGCAATACTATCGCTCTTCGAGTACAGTATGTATTACAACAAACCTCTCTTTCACTGAAAGAAATTGTTTTTACTTGATTGTGAATGTATTTGAAATGTATTTGAAATGAACAAACAATGTGCAGATTGACAACAAGATACATGAAAAATGAGGACCTCCTGTAGAAAATCCACTAATACGTTTAATTGTCCTAATGTGTCAACATGATATGTGAATGGAATTTGTAACATTGTCTCATGTACATGTATCATAGGCTATAAGGACATAAATTCATAACCCTGTTTTTGTATAGCATGAAATCTACGCAAAGGTAACTGCAGTATTTAAAAACAGTGGTTACAGAGAAAATACCGAAGCTTTTCCTGCCCTGAAGGATTTGAAAAAGGGATGAATCGATAAGGTAGTTTGTAAGAGGTAGTAGTAAAGTAATTCCTATGATGTACATATACAGAAATGAGGGTCATAATGCAGGTATATTTACGTATATCTGTATATTCATGATTTAATATTTCAAGTTTCATTTTATCCAGAGCAGTGAACAAACTTAAGAAAAATTTTGTTTTCTTTTTAACACTTTTTCCCTAGGCCCCTCATTGAATGTGAGGAGATCAGTGTTATTTCAGTTGCTATATGTGCATGTGCATTACAAAAAATACCTAGAACTTTCACCCCCCAAGAATACAAAGTCCTTCCATAGCACCTCATTTCAAGAAGGGAAATGGGAGCATTTTGCAAGTGGACAGTTTTCTCTGAGGAAGATAACAACTTTACCATTCCAACCAATTGTGACATTCCAAACTATAAAGTATGAAAACAATGTTTAAATGGTTTGCAGAGGCATATTTTTTTCACAGACATCAGTTTGAGTGCACACATTGAATGTCTGCATCTCTTGATTGCAAGTGTAACCCTTATCTGCCTTGAGCATTTTGAATAAAGCCTTGAACTGCCTTACAGTCAAGTTTCTAATTAGCCAAAAAGGGTTTATTCTAAGTAATACTGCATCTAATTTATTTACTTTAGGCAAGGATTGAAAGCAGATTTCATGCAAAAAGCAAGTGATCCAAGATATACTGTACTACAGAGATCCAAGTGCTCTCTCCAATGGTATGAAGTTATCGATATTACTGTATGTTATCCTCAACTCACTGGAACTTCATCTTTGTACGCTACGATAAAAAGATACATGTAAAACCACATGGCATGTTCACAGGGGGGTCAGGGGGCCTAGTGAGGCCGTGTCCATGGAAAATCACTCAGTCAGGGGATTATACCATATTGGGAGAGGACAGCTGTAGAAACGGAAAGTGTCCAAAAGGAATTTATATAGCATGTGTTGACTTTGTCTTCCCCTTTACCCAGCTTGGAAATTTTTTAATTTCTTGGAGAGCCCCACTCTACAGGGAAATCGGTATATTGCAGTTTCTTTTAAGGGGGAAGAAACAATAAAATACAAGCTTATATTTTACCATTAGGAAACCAAATATACCTCAACATTATTTCATTGGCCCACCATCTGTACATGTTAACAGGTACGTGTACGTAATTTGCATTCAGACTGTGTGGTGAAAAGGCCGTTATTATCCATTTATGTATCCCCTATTAAAAAGTGAGTGATTTTGCAAAGATTTTTCCTGTTTTGGGCAGTTTCCCCTTTTAGGCAGGTATTTTCACACAATACTTCACCCCAATCCCAAATCCCAAATTAGCAAGATATATCAGTTTTCCAAAAAAAAAATTGTAAAGGGGAGTGGTGCATCCAATTACCCCCCACATGTCAGTTGGGGAAATCTCAGGTCTGCAACCTATAGCCACCCAAAAATCCTGCACACTGCACTGGATGATAATGCAAAAGACCATAACAATTTAATCATTCTTTCAGTTTCTATAGGCTATACAAATATAAAGTAGAATAGGCTACAATGGAACTGCAGGAAAGAATGCCATTAAACATTGAGCAGTACATTTCAAACTCAATAAGTACTGCAAAACACACCATCATTCCATTATTCAGTAAAAGCAGCAAAAAATATGTCAGAATTCAATTGATAGTTTCCTTGTCAATGAATATAACAGTTATGACCTAACAATTCCTTCAACCTCATTTGGCTCTCTCTTTCTGAATATTTAATGAGGCAGACAAAGAGATCTATGCGAGATGCTGTTCATCATTGCAACAAATTTGAGATCAATAGTATTTCTACTACAATTTCTGTAAACTATTTACACAGTCAAAGCCTGAAGACTGTGTAACTTTAACACAATCAACACCACTGCAGAGAAAGTGAGTGGCTGTTTAATTACTTGCACTTGTCATATGTGTAAAAGACCATATCATCTTTTCTAATAGTCTAGTGTATGATTTAAGTAGATCAAACAAATTTTCTTTCAATTTATTACAAGGTAGTAAGGCATAGGCTAAGCAGTGTTTGATCTTTCAAAGAGTGCCCTTTGCAGACAATACAAGTACAGTACTCTACTCAGAGACGGAAAAAAGAACAGCATACTTCCCAAGAGTTTAGGAGGTGTTTGCATCACACGGGATTTACTTTAAAACCTATTCCAAAATTTGAAACTTCATGTTTTATCATTTGAACTAAACACTTGTCCAGTGTGATATGGATCATACAGTCCTATATTGATCAAAACGTTTCTGTTATCTGTTAATTCACTTTCAGATCTGCTTCACTGTGTAAGTTGATAGTCCTCATTTCATATTGTTTTGAGTCCTATTCTTTTTAAGTGCTGGCACACAGTATTTGGGAGAGAAAATGACTTTAACAGTTTTTACCTTTTATGCTATTTTGAAATGAACCCAGCAAGGTGCTACACATTCAATACTCAGATGATGGTAGGATGTCATAACATTCTACACAGGCTGAAATATCCACAGTGATTCATTTAAAAACCAGTTTCTCTAAAACTCAGCTTGAAACAAAGGCTTCATTTTTTTTTTAAAAAACAACCCATGTACCTATTTCCTTCCATTATCTCTTCTGGCATTTAAACATAGAACTTCCATTCTTGTAAGTTATACAAAAACTTATCAATGGCATAATGGTAGATTTTTTATTATGTTGTAGTAAGGTTATAACAATCGTTCATCTAAAGAGCATTACTGCAGTACATACATCAGTGGTATATACACCATATCATTGTAGCATGTATATTGTAGTAACAATCATATGACTTAATTTCTACCCTGCGATCACTCATAAACACTAAAACTTACCGATTTGAAATTAATACAGTTATTTAAAATACAGGTATGTAGCTTGATGCAAAATATAACTATGGTTATTACTTCAGGATAAAAGTTATTGCCTGAAAGTAAAGACTACAAATCTATTAAATGAGAATTGATGAGGTTAGGATGGGAGATTTTCAAACTGTTGATCTTTTAACCATCACATATTTCCCACATGGATATTTTGAAATTCAGTTACAAATGCTTCCTGCCAATTTTCCAAACTTGTTCACATATCAAGTCTAACCTTTCTAAGGAAGACCCTAAACGTACTTCACTGCACTTAAGTTTCCCCTCAGATCCCTACAGTACTTTTGCAATCAGATTGGTTATTTAAAACAGTGTGCCTCTGAAGGTAATTCAGAATTGCAATATTGTATTTTGACTGTATTTTTCTTTATCAGTCTGCTTTAAACATTTACATGCTTTTTATTTTTATACATCTCATCCTGGTAAAACAGAAAGCTTGAACCTAATACTTGCCATGATCAAGGTGCATATTCAGATATTATGAATTCAACTGACCGAGGGATGTTTGTTGTAAATGTTGCAAACTTTCAACATCAACAGTATGTGGTCTTTTCCTTGTGGACAGATAAGAGCACTCCAGAAAAGAATGACATGTACCTTCCTCAATAAACGAATGTACTCCTGAAGCCATGAGAATGGAGTTGGCATTGTAACATTGAAGGTTCAGGCTCCAAAATTAATCTTTTCTACTGTATTTTGCAGAGGTATATTGACAGATGTATTTTCTGACAGAAAGCAGCCACAATTTTCGTAATCATTTCTTTTTGTATTGGTTACAAATAGTTTAAATAATCTGCCATTAAAAATTTACACAAGTGTAAAAAATTCTGCACTTAGGCTACTACTAAGTGGCCCACAACAAACACTGAGGTATAAATTTCGCACATCTGATGCAACAAATATGGCATACCCTATCTTTTAAATTAAAAATCTACTAGACTAATTTGATTTCTTAGGAGGGTTCTTTTTTTAACTCACCTCCATGGTTTCATCAAGGCTTGACCTCCATCTAAAAATGTGACAGACAATTTCACTTGAGTGCCACCTGACTTCTCATCTGGAAGTGAAAATAGGAAAAAAGTTACAAAAGGATACTGTATACGCATGCTTTGATGTTAGGCTGCAATTATGTGCCATGGCTTTGATATCTACTGTTTTGTGCGGTGGCCTTCCAACCTATACACATTAAGAGTTTTCCACTCCCCCCTGGTATTTATGCCCTTCAAAAAATCTAAACCTACTGCAGTTTACACAAAATGCTTTCTTTGGCCTGGGCTTCTTTTGAGAAACATAAATGCACCTATAAAGCTTGTGAGAGAATGCATGGCCTTTGCCCTAATGCTGTCTTATTTCCAGCCAGGCTGTATGTTAGGGCTGGGTGTCAATGCGGAATACATTTCTGGAATACATTTGTTGATAATCGTAGAAACAGCAATAGCAGTATCAAGTACATGATACGTGCATCGGCAAGACTGATACAGTTAGTTGGATGTATATGCAAACGTTTAACACAATTAATTGCAAATTTGGTATCAGCTGAGCGTTTTACTGGTATATGCTGTGAAACTAGCAAGTGGGTTGCATGGAACGGAAGCATGGAAAAAAAGCAGTTGTTCACAAAAGCTGTACATGCTAATGATGAAATCACCTTTCATTTACTTTATTGAATTGATTTTGAAATAGGATGAGTTCATAAAGAAAATCAGATTGACTAAAATTTCTAGCCCATCCGCCTATGTAACGGAAAGAAAAGCTTTGACACTGATCAAAAATAAGGTATTAATGCAGTCCACAGTTCATCAAATTTCAAATAATGAGAGATACGGTATAACTTTTAAAATCACCCTACTTTAATAGAATTTTTGGATGCCTGATTAATTGTGTGAGACTAGGTCATCTAACTGCAAAGAATGGTGGAAAAATTCTATCTTTCAAACATCTCATTCAGTAAAATATTCCTTGATACCTCTCTTCTTATGAATTATGTGCAGTGCTACACTGGGGATACCATTTTAATACTTTATCAGTTACGAGCAAAGAAATGCCCATAATATGAGGAGTATCCTTCACAAGATCTGTAAGGATAGTTCAACAAATATTTAAAAAAAAAAAAAAAACACTTTCAGCACCATTGTTGGGTGTAATATATTGTGCACTCTTTGATTATGCAAAAAGAAAAAAAGGATATTTGACAATTTTATGATGTTATCCAAACATATCATTGTTTATATAATGATAGGAAATTTTCCCTTTTGTTGTGCAGATTGGGGCCAGATGCAACTGTAACAAGCACAATGTAGGTATGATGATGTCATTCTGTGTTAATAAAACAATATGTATGAGAGTATATTATGTATACTGTAATTGTGGCTAAAATAAGAGGAAAGTGAAAGCTCATGAAGTTTCACAAACTATCTGCGTATTTGTTTCACACAACAAACGGTGATCTCGTATTAACAATTTCTGTCAATTGAAGCAATGGGTACAGGATTTTACATTTGTCTCTTGGATCTTCAAAATTCTTACCATGTTTACTTAGTCTGTAGAATAGACGCCATTACAACAAAATTCCAAACACTAATGGAATCCATCGAATTGTAGATCTTTTCTCCTTTGCCCTATTTTTATCATGATGGCACGATAAAGGTGTGAACAGGCACGACTTGTGTGACCTTTGATGTTGTCAATCATGCAAATACCCGTGCCAAACTTTTGTTATTAGGCATCTACTCACCACGTTTGAACATACTTTAAGGAGTTTGCGAAGAACATGCAGGCTGATGTGACCTTTGACCTGCACTGACCTTTGACCTCGACCCCAAACAATCTTATATCTACAACTTCAAACGTTGTCTCATTTTCCATTCATCTTGTTGTTTCAAGGATTTCCTGATTGACAACCAGCCAGCATAAAGCCTAAACACCGGTGTAAGGTTGTTTGGCCTTCGAGCTGTGATGTCATTCATGCATACGTTGCAATGGGGTAGGTGACTTCCAATCAACTTCAAACTAAATTGACCTAACCATCTGTGAGGAGACTAGTGAAAACATTCGTTGGAACATTGCAAAAGACTGGAACGTTTCTGCGTTCTGTTTCATCAGGTATCCACATTAACCGATGAATCACGGACTCGAGCTCCACGCAAGCAATGTGTAAAAGATGTGACAATTAACCCACACCTACAGCTTATGATTTTCACGAGGACTGGATTTAGTCAACAAACAGTTGCTATACTTCAAAATGTCTTGCTTGTGGTTTGACCCATTGAATAAAATATCCATATCTAGTAGAGGATGAAGCAATAAACTTGTCAAGATTCTGAGCGTACCTTGCGTATTATAATTTTTCATTCAAGCCATATACAAATGTTATTTCTATCCTAGCGGCATTGACAGTGGACTTCATAACTTCACATCTAA
>JAAAJZ020052866.1:0-10028 GCA_010015985.2 Actinopyga echinites
AAACGCTCCAGGGCGTTGCCCTACACACCACGGAAAACCTTTGGTAGTCGGCCTCCAATGTGTCCCAAACCCTTGAAAGAGTGCTGTGCGTATCCCCCTGCCAGGGCAGCTTTGATCTTTCCAATCTGTCAGTTAGTCACTCATGTCCCCCACGTTTCAATTCTGATTGACGCCCCTGTTAATTGGACCCTTTGGGACCAACAAGGGTCACCCTCGGTAGCCATTTTACACTGTCTTTATAAAAGGAACCTGATAAGGATTTAAAGGGAATAAATCGTTTACCAGGCCCTCGAAACCGATATACAGACACAAAAATTATTATCATAGACCCAACACTCCTAGAGATATTACTGTTAACATTATACGGGCATCGCCTTGGCAGCCATATTTGATGTGCATGATGCAAAGGTAACACTATGATGTTTGCACCGCTGGATAATATTCCTTTATATGTAAATTTCCAAATTTGAGGGGAAAAACCCCAAAATGAGGCAAAGTAATGTGTGGCATTTAAGGTAATTTTGTGCCAAATGTTGGTTTTGTAGAGCTTACGTAAGCTGAATCCACTTAGAAAACCAAGAGTGGATAAAAATGACCGTTTTATGCCTGGTATAGGACCTGTATATCTACTACACGCTCCGGGAGTGTCTCCAGCGCCGTTTATTATTCCGACAAAGATTTATCTTTCCTTATGTTTCTTGAGCTTCTTAAGACACGATCTGTTCTTTTAACTCCTTCCATTTCTAAAATGACCAACTTAATTTTACTGTGAATACAACTTGATTAATCAAATCTCACGGAAGTAAAATGTGAGTATACAGAAATGTTTTAAAAATGCACACATTTTGAAAGTGCTAAAATATGTTTCAGTTAAAAGTTATCCAAAATTAATATTCTCCTAACAGTAAATGCTTCTTGTCTTGGTCAATGTTTTCTGCGTGAAGAATAGTAGCAAAAATAAAGGTGTATGTCAAGTGGTCATGTGGTAATATCACAACATAGTTTTTTTTTACAATGAATTATTTTCTTTTATTTACAGGTCTCCCATGGTTTAAGGTTATGAAAACATTTTTCTGCAACATCTTTCAAATATGAAATTCTTCGGACCAATCAAACTGACAAACCAATCAAAGGGGGCGCTTCTGGTGTTTCTAACTTTCCTGTTTGCTGCACACGCTGGTGGGTTTAAAACTACATCCAGTATTTGTAAGTGTATGCCGTTCGACTAAATTCCAAAAGATGCAGCCATGTGTTATACGTCTGTTTACTGCTTGAGGACATTCTCCCACCACAATATTTATAAATGGATACCAATTATGTAACATGAAAAGTGCACACATACACAGTTTTGACTTGAGGCAGTCAAAGTCTGTGTGAAAAGTGGCACTCTAAATGTAACGTCATTGTAACGACGAGAAAATAATTACATTGATTATGTGGTCAGTTCACAAATCAACTGCATTTGTAAATATATTAACAAAGTACGTGGGGCGGGGGGGGGGGGAGGCAGGGATATCTAGGGTCTTAATTGAGGGGAGTGAGAAGTCCAAAACGAAGTGGGCACATCCCCAAATTTTAATTTTCATGAATGGCAGTTATAACATAGTATAGCCCAAACTGGCATAGAATAAGTGCACCAAGATACATCTCAAAAGAATTAGTGCCATGCAATCACATTCGCTAGTCTCGTGAAATATCGAAAGCAGTATATCTGACTTCAACGCACACTGAGAGCACTCACTAGTAAATCTAGAGTTTCTGTATGAAAGATTCCAAAATGAAGTTGAGGCAATTTTGGGGGAGGTATAAGGGGAAATCTGTTTCTCTCTCCTTGGAAAATTTTGTATAATTCAAGAGGGCATAGATGCCAATGTGTGTCTCATTTTCTTGATTATCCCTCCCCCTTTGAACAAAAAATCTCATATTACTTGCTCTTTTATGAAATTGGTGCTATATTGATGTTATTGAACATTTGTGGGGATCACGAAAAATGCCCTGGCAAGGAGACGAAGCTCCAGGAACCTCTGGGGTATTCACGAAATTGTTAGCACTGGGAAGATGTATTTATTCAGAAGAACCCGAACAGGTTTATTTTTAACCATATCTGGTCAATTATTTTAACCAGATTTCTGTTCGGTGCCCCCGTTATCAGAGTTCGCTTCAAATTGACAGGCGTCTTTTGAGTATATGTTAAACATTTGTGGGATCACGAAAAATGCCCTGGTGGACTTAGGAGACATAGAACCAGGAACCTCTGAGGTATTCACGAAATTGTTAGAACTGGAAAGATGTATTTAGCCTTCTTCAAATTACTTTGGGAAACTACTTTTATACTTTTGACATTTTCCTAACCGATACTGAATGACATCTGGTCGGTTGATCATTCCGTCACTACTGTTCAGTTTCGACACTCATCAGTAAATAGAGATATCTGTGATAAGTTACCACTGAGAATACGACGTGACACTTACGCCATTTTTATTACATTTGAATGCCCCACCACACCACAGTTAGTTCTCCTCATCGATAGGTTAGAATTTCTGTCTGTTACGCAGATATTGTGCCGTATTCACCGTGATAAAAGGCAGTATAACTCTTTCAAAGGAGCTTTCGCGAGCACTAATGGAGCATTGAGGTTTCAAGTTACCTCAATACGGTACGTGGCTTTGGTTTTGCAGGTAAATTGGTCGATAGTGGCTTGGGGTGACCAAATTCTCCTCGGAAGTCGGAAACTTCCATTTCATGTCGTATTTATTACGCTCAAAGTGAACTTTCCAATCCCCAAATATTGGACTTTTGTGGGGTAGGATAGTATATCACATTTTAACGCCCAAGGTTAACTCCATCACCGACCCTGGATCCCGTTTCCACTTTTCTTTGCAAGAATTACACGTTTTATTAGAAAGCATGTAAGCAGTGTCTGGGCTATGCCAAAGAACAACTCATACGTAATATCTGTTGTGTCAATTAATTATCTATCTTGCACATTGGCTGTATTGTTTGTCATGAGATTAACAATAAACCGTCCTTCTTTGGGGTAATCGGTGTAATAGAGAAGGGGAGAGGGATTTTTTAGTAGTTTTGATGAGACCAATAACCCATGTTTCTCCTTTGATGTGAAACTGTTTAGTGATTTTTCTATATAAAATAAACTTCTGTTGTGAAACTGCCTCGTGGTTTTTATATAAAATAAAGGTTTGTGTGACACAAGTTCAAGTTTGAAAATACATATCGGGAAAATGGCTTGTATGCAAAAAGATTTGAAATATTACTTTTCCCCTTGTTCTCATAAAGCTTCAGGTGTGAAAAGTAACACACATGTTTTGTTTCCTAACAATATAACACTGGAAGAAAGCCCACCCTCCCGAGAGTTGGATCTAGCGTGGCAACATCCTCTCTTCGGACAATCAGCATTTTTCGAAGGTAAGAATGAAACGTATGAGGGCAATTTGACTGGGTTCAGATGTAACGAGACAGCTTACTATTCTGAGAGGTCACATCAAACACATGTTGCTGAAGAACACACATTTGCCACCACTTGCATCTTGGCTCTTAGTAAGAATCAGTGACAAGTCAATGTTAGCGTATAGAGTAACGGTTATATTAGGGTGAGAATAGATCAAATTTAGATTTTGGACTGCAATTTAGACTTTCATTTGGAATCTCATTGATAAATCAAGGTTAGTATTGAAAGTTACGGGTTACGCGTTGGACGAGAATAGGCCAAGTTTAGAGTTTGATGAGACAATCAGGGTGATATGGAGTAGTAATGTTGCGTCATTCCCGGTGAATGAGTCTCAGTTCGTACCCTATCCTGGTTTAATAGCTATCAATTTAAATCAACAATTTGTCCATTAAAATTCGACACAGTAGCTACAAGTTTCCATACCTTACAGGCCGTTTTAATAGGACGATTTGGTGCGAGAGGTTTTCGTAAGAATTGTCCTAGGTTCAGTCCCATCTTAGAAAACGCACTTGACTAGAAGAAAGCCGTATGAACCCGGAATGAAACGAAACCCCAAACTGGTTAACCCCCAAAACCTGCGAACGGTAACAGAAAGGTTCCCATAATTTCGTATTTGACTGTAATGTCAACTGTGACAAATTTGGCAACGTGACGGGCCCGTTGATAAAGAAATATTACTTACAAGTCTTCTCAGCAGACATGGTTGCAGTGACAGCTAGCAATAGGTAACAATTGTGCTGAAAACATTTCGTTAAACACGTAGTATGTCCTAACAGTAGTGCATCCTCAGCGATGCCTACATTTACTTATCAGGGAACTGTACATGTCATCCTCAGCGATGCATCCATAAGACCCATAGAGCCCCCATTAACTTCGGCGGTGTATGGAAAACCTCAAAAAAGGTTCACTAGGTGGATTGCCTACAACTATTTCGCTTGGCTATTTTCATCGTTACTGGACAACGCAGGGAACCCCCGATAGATATACAACAAATCTTCATTGTTGGTCGCTAACTGTACTAGCGCTACAATGCAATGCAATACATTCCAATGCATTTTGTTGTCCATTTGAATGGAGTGACTGGCCGCACCTCAAAATACTGAAAACGCTTCAGAAGAATTTTTAAAATAATATTTGTACACAAAGGGCACAATTAATTCAGTCATAACCCATGGCAAGGACTACGTCGTAGTAATAATATGGAAGTACCCAATCGTCTGTAATAAAACTTCCAACATGCATAACAATGCCGAAAAAGTTTTTTGAAAAGTTTTCATACTATCGATTAAAAAGAAACACCTCAAAGTCAATAGTTTTGGCCTGGAGAGGTTTCACGTTTTCTATATTTCTTACTAATTAATTTGTGAATTTGTAAAAATCTGTTACAATGTGACTCTGTTTTTCTAGTTAATTTGTGAATGAGCTACTGTAATTAATCTTTTCAATGTGAAATTGGAGTATCTTTGGTGATTTAGACCCTTAAGCTCTTTTCGGATATGCATGACAGTTATAATTGTTGTCTTATACACATGAGGCATTACATAAAGCGATGACGTTAAGTTTAATTTAGGAAATTTGTATCTGAACATGTGGGTTAGAAATCATGTACATGTGACTTTTGTAAGTCATGAATAACCACTTTTCTTTTAAATCAGCGAGCACAGACGTTACATCGACACCAAGTATGGGCACAACGTGTAAGTAACTTTGAATTAATCATGCCATTTCCAGTCATGTAAGCAACGTTTTAATAAAGCACGTCCGATAAACCATGGAATTTGCTTATCATCTAGTCAATGACGTCCAGATGCTGTTAGCCCCTGGCACTCAACATGTATTTCAGGACCGGATCCAGGATTCTTGAAAAGAGGGGCGTAGTCTCCAGTGATGGCCTGGGGACGGGGTGTAATTTATAATCATACATCTAATTGTCAGAACGAGAGCACGCTATATCTGTACATATTTTTTCAAATTTCCTGACATCTGAGAATAAATATCATTATGTTTTGCAGGACTGGAGTGAAATAGTAAAATACCATTTCAAAAAGAAAAACGTTGCTCTGCCAAAAATAGGGGGCGGGGATGCGTACTTCTTCTGCAAATTCGGCCCTGTATTTATACTTTCACATATTCTCTAATCAATGTAAGTGCGTTTGTACAGAGAATGTTATGAAAATTGAGATAGGGTACGTTATTTCTTGGTAAGCAAGAGATACCACCTCGACGTTCGTTAGCAGTAATTCCCCTAGACTACCTGAGTTAGGTGAAAGAACTCAAAAGTGAAGGGTGCAAGTTTACATGAACCCATTCTCAATAAATTATTTTTGATTTAACATTTTCGTTCCTCAAAAACGGTGGGTTATATTTCTCTCCTTACATTCGTAGCACGCAACTGTGTTGAATCAGGGAGCACTATCTTATATCCAGTTATTTGCGCTTGCCATTACCACGAACACAAAAGTCTGAGTCAATTAAAGTACAACATATGTGACTAAGATCACGGCTTTACTAATCAATAAGTCAAATTTTCTTTGCAGGTTACCTCCACTCTGGTTTACTGCCAATCTTTTCCGTCGCTTTCGCTCATTTTCTATGCTAGATAAGTACTTTACATATCTCAGACCTCAAACTAGGAAGGAGGCTAAAGTTTCTGAATGAAGAATGGCATCCCTAGTAACTTCAATTTATTTGTGAAACACTTTTATAACTGCATTTTGATTTCGCTTACTTATCTATATACAAATGTATAAAATTTAAATTTGTGCTGGACCAAAGTATATAGAGTATACTTAATTGTACTACTTTCAACAATTACCTCTTTTTAAGACGATGAATCACATAGATATGGGTTTACATTTTATCAGGGAAATTTCCGATTGCAAACCTTTTGATTTTCTTTAAAAAATATTAAAAGATACTGGTTATCTACTCACAGCCTTGCATGCTCTTCAATAGGAAAAAAGATGTATTAAATAAAATTGGTTCGTAATTTTCACAGTGACCACTAGGAAAATCAATAGTGATAATCACCCTTTCTGAATCAAGAAAATACGTTAAGATGATAACTGTGGGGCGTAGGCTTACCAATGAGATAAGTTTATACTAAAAAGGCGAAGTTACGAATTTGAACCTGAACTGAGCTTTTGTATCGAGTTATAAAAATTACATTATTGCACATTGTAGACCGTATGCATGTGACGCCAGAGGGCAATAGAAATCAAAGAGTGACCTCCACAGGGGCATCCTCTCCATACTGCTATACATCTTGTATGTGATCACACACTTTTCTAAGATTTCTTTTGCTTGTAAAAGTTGTAAAATGATGAAGTTTAACTATTTAAGTTCATTCATGTTTGTGCTGTTTTCTAATCTCCCGTTTTCAATTATGAGGACCACTCCAAGCAGACCAGCTAAAGAGCGAACTTGTTGTTTGTTCAGCCTAGAACTGTTGAGCTTGTCGATTTACAAATCGTAAATATTGCAACATGTTCTCTGCTGGGCGGGGCGAGGTTTGACATCAAGTCGCACTGATCACGCTAAAAAGTGAACTTTCCAACCCCAAAATATTGGACTTTGGTGGGGTCGGATCGTATGTTCCATCCTAACATCCAAGGCTATCTCCACCGCCGAGCCTGGATCCTCTTCCCAATCTTCTTTGCAAGAACCACTCGTACGATTAGACAGGATGTAAACAATGGCTTAGCTATGCGAAAGACCATGAACCTCTAACATAATATCGCTTGTGTCAATTTGTATCTTTCACACCGGCTGTATCTTATGTAATGATCTGGACATTAAACCGTCTAGCCTTGAGGCAGTTGGTCAAATAGGGAAGGGGAGAGGGATTTTTAGTGGTTTTTAGTGAGACCAACACCTTATGAAGTGGTGAGATGTCGGTCCATAAGATCTATACCCGTGCTTTAAACTACTTACCTGCATCAAAATATTTGCCGCTTTTCGTTTCCTATCTTTCGGTCACTGACTGGTGTACCAGCAACACAGCACTGATGATTACTGTTTTTTATATGAGGTGTTGGAGTAGGACTACACAATTGTTTCGGAAGAATAGAAAAACGAGTAGTTTATAGTACGATATGAGAAAGCTTCCCCCAATTGAATTGTTAGTTTAAATAAATCATTGATATAAGTTTGTGTAAGCTGATTGTTATTTTCAACTAAACGTTTCGTGTGGTATTAATATAAAAAGAAAAACAACATTATTTCAGGTCCTATTTTTCATTTTTCATAGTGTACAGGTACCCTCTTTAACAAAGAGTTACGCTCCATCTTAAGTTTGATTCTTTACGCATCAGTCAAAAGTAAATCAAACTTAAGATCAGAGTGACTCTTTGCAGAACGAGACCCAGGAGTGACATTTAGAGGCCAGTCTTTTCCATTAGTTATACCATTGCTACACAAACGATGCACGGTACCATTTAAGCCATCAGAAAACGAGCTTTTCGAAATATTCCAAAAACACTGTTAAGTAACTCCGTTCTTCAATTGGTGGCCCTACAGGAATTTGGATAGCCAGTAGAAATTTTGCATCTCATGTTTGGTATATTATCACACCCTTACAAACAATACTTGGGATATTTTAAATCGATCCTAAACGTTTTGAGTTTAACTTATGAGCTTATAAATCATCGCATTTATTCTTCCCAAATTAAATCGAAGAAGGAGACTCGTTTCAGCAGGGTTGGTTTTCTGCTAGGTGCATGCCTATTAGGCACCTGCACTTTTATTTAGCTCGTCCAACACACAGTCTAACTTTCTGCCTACGAGCGAATAAATCATCGACAAACAGAAAAGGGTTTGTGTCCGCAAGAATTTCTTGTCAGTACGCCTACGATCAATAAGTTCTTCGTAACAGAATGCCACAATGTTTCCCTCCTAGCATTAACGACGACCGTTGAACATCGGCATATTGTTAAAACTAAAAGATGAATTAATGTCACAAATAACTTTGGAATTCGTGTTCTTTCTGAACGATTACCGGAAAACACATTTTAATGAGGATTTACTGTTTCTTCCAACTTCTGCATTATTATTTGCTTATAACGAATGAAAGTTGCAAGAGTGATTTTGCTTGATTTAGTGATAAGCATAGTCGTAGGTAAATGCCACACCAATGGTTCTAAACAAGGAGAAACTCATTTATGGGAAGGGAGCTTTGTTTTTCAGAAGACTTTGTTGTCCTATTTATGACAAATATATTTTGTTTATTGCTGTTTATTGTCGGTTACCGTACATACCTGGCAGACACTTGAAGCAATTTACAAAAACAAAAATGTTCCAAAATAGTGAGTTTTCGCATTTGTACTTGATGGAAATGCTGAAAATATCATGGACTTTGTTACATTCTTAAGGCCATCACCACCTTGGAACCATAAAGAAGGGTTTCTTTCCTTCAAAGTCCCTACTTATAGATCTCGATCGCCATTGTTACTGCTTGTATGATTGCAGAAACTGGCAAAAGTCTGAGAATACTTATACCTGAACCTTAGCACTTTTCGATTCCGTGCAACAAAAAAATGCTGTCCACCCTGTAAAAACTGTCCTCCACAGTTCTTACTATGCGACTCTCTCCGGGCGGGCAGTATTTTCAATAATATGAGCATTAGAATGACTTTCCGTATAGTCTCATTACAGTGATTTCTGTCGTTGCTACGAAATACAGTCCGGCTGGACAGGGGACAATGCTTTCAGGGTTTTGTGAGCAACACCATGTTCAGTTCTTTCACATTCATTGATCTAACTACACGTGCTGAGAAATATAAGACACTTGAGGGATTCTACTTTATTTTGCTTGAAGGACAAACCAATCAATTCTTGACTGTCACATGTTATACAGCTGGACAATATGTGGCTCATGACGAAAACAACCAGAATGGCTGCCGCCATTACATGGTCCCCAGGGTTTACAGTTTGTAGACGGTAGGGTCATAACAGGTCAACTAAGTTTCTTTTCGTACATTTCAGTCTAATGCTTATACTAAAAGCAATGAATTTGCTTGAAAAAAATCTTAATTTTTAATAACATTTCCAAACTCCTTAAGGAAATTTGCGGTCCTTTAAAAAAACTTGTAGAAGTATACTGAGTCAGTGGGACTGGGTTTACATTGGGGACAGTATTTCCAGTTACACCGGCGGCATTGCGTCTGCATAGGTGCAGCAACGTTTCACTTTCGAAAACCTCAGTTCCACTAAAGGATAAGTGTTAAAGACCCAGATGGTAAACGATGAACCGCCTATAAACCATTTATAAAATTCTCAGAGAGCACAACAATGCCTTCCAAATTAAACACTAGAAATGCGATCATACCTTTTTTCGACACTTCTGAATAACATCTGCTATTAGTATATGTAATAGTGGCAAAGATTACAGCTATGTATACTTGTAGAGATGTGCACAAAAGTCGTTGAGTAAAGATCATGTAAAGTAGTTTTGTAATATTTCACATCATTTTACATACAACAGGACTATAGTTATGGTAGTTAGCGACACCAGTAACATTTTCATGGAAAAGAGAAGTATGCTAATGGGGGGGGGTCAATCTGT
>JAAAJZ020052974.1:0-10028 GCA_010015985.2 Actinopyga echinites
GCCAAAATTTGTAAATAAATACATAAGATACATTTTGCACAACAGATTGCACAACAGATTGCACAACAGATTTGATTGAAACTAATTGACAACAGTTTTGCTATAAATCTACAGAAATGTTTTTAACAGTGCGGTTCACGGTTTGTCTGCATAGGCGTACGGGGTTCAATATTTCTATGGGGGCAGGGATAATTTCTGCCCGAGTTTAGAATTTTGGACCAAGTTTCCCGAATTTTGGCCCGCAAAAGGGCATAATTTATTTTGTTTTGACTGTCTTATTTGTCCAAATTGATCCACTATTTTTGCCCGAACTGGGGGACATACGCCCCCCCCCATCTCGTATGCTTACGTTTGTCAGACGTCTGTTCCAGGAACAACTCATTTGATACTTCAATGTGACATCAGAATGGGTCTGAAAATGTAACAGCCCTTTGGCTGAAGTCCGAATGACGTCGAATGGACACTGAACAGAGAAATCCTAAGCTTTAGGATTTCTCTGACACTGAAAAACTGAAGATGCGGGTCTTAGTCTGAACCAAATCTGATGGACGCCATTGCTATCATCGTTTCCATGTCAAACAGAAAATCATCGAATGCCGGCCCGACCTAGAAACTTACCTTTAACCGAAGTCGAACCGAATGCAAACCGTTATTTGGTTAATTGGGTTATACTTGGTACGTAGGCGCATGGTTAATTGGAATCCACATTGGAATAACCTAATGGCGCGTAAGACGCCGACGGAGGAAGTGCAGAGATTCAGTTCCGGGCACGCGGGGTCGATGGGCCACTATAAGATCCCTGGTAACGCATGGACATGTTGGTGGGAAGTTAAATGATAAGAGGGTTGCATGGACCCAGTGATGGCGCTAACAATTTTCTGTGGGTCGGCTTCCTGACGGGCAGCTTCAATCTGTCAATCCGAAGAAATGGCGATATGGATACGGCAAAGATAGTGAACGGTTTGAACATGACATCAGGTGCAATCAAGTTGGGAGAAGACTAACAATACCTTTCATTGCATGTTTGGCACATTACACACACATCAAGTCTATTGGTAACTCCCTGCATACATCATGTTATAGAGACAAAATGTCGAGTTAGTATTTTCCTCAGTATTTTCCTTAGAAACTTAGATTTTTAGAGCCAAAATACCGAGACACGCATAGAAAAATGTCAGTGAGTAAAATTAAGATCGACCGTTGGAGCAGTTGACCCTTATTGGTGATAACATAAACTGTGTTGTTTACCTCATTAGCTGGATGATATATGGTCAAACCTCTCAAGTCGTCTACCGTACCTCCGACAAATTCAAGAGAACAACTTTGAAACTGTAGATGAAATTCTCGATTAAAGATGAAATTCAAAGTCTTTGCAGGAAACCACAGCTCTTGTGCTATTAAGCAGCATAATAAACTATTATAAAGGCTGAACTATATGTATAAACATATAGGCGTACGGGGGTCAATATTTCTAGGGGGGCAGGGATAATTTTTGCCCGAATTTAGAATTTTGGACCAAGTTGCCCGAATTTTGGCCCGTAAAAAGGGCATAGCTTTTTTTGTTTTGACTCTCATTTGCCCGAATTTACCCTCTATTTTTCCCCGAATGGGGGGCATATCCCCCTCCCCCCCCCCGCCTCGTACGCTTATGAATAACACATGCATACGATCTCTTCATTGTGTATGGTCTACAGCAGAGAGTGTAAAAGTGTTGATATGGAATGCGTGGTCCCCATGTTTGTCAGGGCCCAAATAAAATTTGGCGATCGCCAGTGGTATGTGCAGGATTTCCGAGGTTGGCCCGACTGATATAGAAGAAGTTTAAGGGGGTGTCCTACTGATCTCTGAAGATTTTTATGCTTGGAGATAGGCGTAAAGGGGGGCTATCAATTACTACTTAACAATCCCGTGAATTTGTTTAGAAATAACTTATAGTTACCGACTAGGCCTTTTCATAAATTCATGAAAGAAACAACTTGAATCACTGATCACAAAATCTTACTTGACTATATACAATACAGAAACAAAAAAGGAAGAAAATATTTGGGGAAGTAAAGGGCCGATCCAGGATTATTAAATGGGTGTGGACGAAGTTGCTCTGAACTACCGACCTATGGCCTCGGCAGTGACATCTGACAGTATCTAAGAGGAGCCCTATCATCAGTAGCGGATGGCGTACCAAGAATTTTTCGCCAAAATCAAGGCCCAGAAAGGACCAAGCTTCTCGACTGGGCTGCTGGGAGCAAGAAAAGAAAGAAAAGAAAAAGAAAACTTTTCCAAGTACCATTAATAGTAGGATACTTTGCACAGTAAATAAAACATGACGTATCGATTTTAGTAAATTTAGTGTTTTTTTCCGGAAAAGTGTATTAGGAACCAAAAATATAAACAAAAATAACCGTCATTTTGGGATAACATACATACTGTCTTTTTCAACAATCCCCCAGAAGAAGGATTCCTAGTTGCCTGAAATATGGATACCTTTCTTAGTTGTCTACCGTAAACATCAATTAAGCCCCGTCTACACGACCATACATTTTTCCATGAACATCGTCATACAAATGTTTGAACACTTGTTGGTAAGATGAAACATGCAGCTAAAAGTTTGAACACCTTCATACATGTTGGACGTTGTTCAAATTTTTCGGGAAAGCTGTCCACACGATCATACGTTTGTTTATTAGTATCGTCATACAAATGTATGATGGTGTTTTTGACCAAATGTATGATCGTGTAGACGGGGCTTAAGTTGTGAGCATCCTGGTTGTGCTTTAATACTGCATTGCAATGGTGACTTCTGGATACTCCCACTAGCCAGTTAGTCCCATTGGTCCTACAGGTCATTGGTTCGAGAGTAGTCTACATGTGAAATCCCATCGACTGTAGGACCACTGGGCTGTGGGACTATAGGGTTGTCCAACCTACGGCCCTTGGGCCAAGGTGTTAGGCGTGGCCCCAGCCTGAGGGGGAGAGAAGGGAACTACGGGGATGACTTACACGAACAACTCCCAGATTTTCACAAAAATGACAAAAATTACTTCCGGATTATTTTTGTTTTTTTGTAATTACTCAACTCTGTGAGATCGTTTGCCATTTAAAGTGAAGTTTATTATAGCTAAAATGTCTTAGAAAGTGCGATTTTTCCCACTTGCATCCATATTTAATTGTTGATATCTCATTATCACTTCCTTTATATGACATATACTGTACGAAATTAATGTTCTAAAACACCATACAATAACGTAACTGTTTCAGCCATCCTCCTCACACATATGGTCAGGTATCATTAAAGAGACTGCCCTTTTGTGTAAGTAAAGATACCTTACAAGTTAAGTGGTCGGCTTGTTTTTGGAGGTGTTTCAAGTGTGTATTCAATGTTTGTTTAATTACGCCACCCGAGAGGTACTAGCCGGAGGGGTGGGGGCAGGGGTGCATGGTCCCTCTGTCGGGAGGAATAATATAAACGATAGTGTGGAACTTTCCCCGACAGTTGACCAGTTTTTGCTATCAAGAAGGGCAAAATTGCTAAATCAAACCTAAAATCTCGTTTTTATCCATATTTCTTAATGCTTCGTGCTGCTTAAGCAAATGCTTCAGACATTTATGGCCTCAACAGCTTTGGTAGAAAATAATAAAAAAAAAAATTCTCTTCGACTTGTCAAACGGCAGGTTATGTGGTACACATTCCGGCAGTATGCCCATTGTTTCGGAAAGAAAGGGGGTATTTTTCATCCGATGGGGTCAACAGTCCCGACATTAAGAAGTTTTTCGCTTTTGGGACACAGATTTTTCTATTCCGGGGCACTTCGCTATTCCTGAAGTCACACTTCCCGGACGAACAGTCTATCAGTACCATAGTTGTTATATCAAACATGCAGGGTTACGGAGTAACGAGTTACAAGTAACGCCTTTACTGCATGTACTGTAACGAGTTACATTCGTATAACGGAGCCAGGTTACGAGTTACTTTTTAAATCATGTAACGGAGCAAGTGACTAGTTACGAATCTGCGCAAAAGTAACTGTAAAGGCATTACATTTTGATCCCGTTACATTCTCGTTACAAATAGTCACAAACAGAACCAAAATTACATTTTATTTTGACATTTTGAATATCGTTAGACTTTTAAAGCAGGGGAAACGGTTGACTTGAAGTTTTAGCCATTTGAGAAAACAAAAACAACATTGCTGTAAGGTAATACGTTCTGCTTAGGTACAGTTTCCAAACGTGACATTTGCAGATGTATTCGGGATTTCAGCACAGGAGTCTCGGCTTTGCACCACTACTTGCGGATCCATTGCGGAATTTCTTAATCCCAGCTCAGCCTTTCTGACGCTTCTTGAGACAATTCCCGAGCTGCCCTAAGTGTGCGCACTTTTTTAATTGCTAGATGCCAGGATCGAAGTCACATTTAGGAATGTTTAATTTCGAAATTTTCCTGGGGACGACCTAGTTTCACGGTCAGCCTGCTTGATCATAACTGGCTAGCCTTTCCAAGCTGCAGAAAGATGACACTGTCAGTGCATACAAATCCACCATCCCATAAAAATGTTTAGCTTTGTATTTAAATCAAGATTGCCAGATGCCCGAAAAAACGCTTTTACCAAAGTCTTATTTCAAAATTTTCCCTTGAGGACGTTCAGACCCTTTCTATGACTCGTGCTTGTGACACTAGGGGGTTTGGCTGTTTCCCTTTTAGAGTACCCTGGATCAGCAACTGATGAGTCCGATCAAAGTGACTTGTGGGTCCTTCTGTAGATTGCAGTATAGGATCCAGACTGGCCAATGCTAAAAAGAAAATTTTACGTGCTCCGAAACACTCCGTTCCCCCGATCGATCGAGAATCCGTTGATTTATTCTAAATGAAGTAACTAATTACTGTTGAATTGTAGCGAGTTACTTATCAGTCAAAAGTAACTGCAAGTAGTTAAATTTCAGCATTGTAGCTACTAATTGTAACGATTTACAATTTTAGGGAAATACCCGTAATTAAAAAGAATTATTTTCCAACCCTGCAAGCATGTATGAAAACATATTACTATTGTGGTATTTTAAAGGAAATGTTTCCTTCCTAGGTACCTTTCCAGCACCTTCGAAAATTGATGCTTACTTTGTGATTTTCAGGGCTGCCATTCCCCAGGTTTAAAGAAAAATCTACGCCAATGACTGCACGCGCCTGCAGTCACGGGCACAGAATCGGATGTGACGTACCGACAACTGCATAGTCGATAGTTTGTGGGGATTTTATTTTTTAATTTCGTCGGAAGACAGAATGAGCACGATGAAGGGCAATCCCTGATGAAGGTCTTCCCGACAATGGTCAATCGTCCGAGGGTTTAATTGCTTTTGTTTTCAAGAGAGACAAGACCCCCAAATTTTCTGCAACGAAAACTTGAGAACTGAAGTTGTGAGTCGAGATACGCTTTGCGAAATGGGCGAGGAAGTAAATCGCGTTTTATTTTGAGAATTAAAATTTTTATATACCAGTCTTGGTAGGATGGGTCTTTCATCCTTGTGTAATCCATAGTTTTCCCATCTGAAATGGCTCCTGAATTGAAAAGATATCAACTGTTAAATTGAAAGTTACCCGACATTACGTTGCAGTCTTTGAGCCTTTTCGGGTTTCTCCCACATTTGCAGTCGACTAGCGTCGTAAAAGAACTGCCTCACAGCCTGAATTATTAATTTCATTCCTCAAGCTCTCTTCGGACAGAAAAGTTGACCAAAAGTTACGTGCACAATCCGTCCTTATTCAAGTTTCCTGGTAAAACTATTGGGCAGACACTAGAAGACACGACAGCTAAATACCCGAATAAAGAAGTGTTTGTCTTTTGTGATGAAGGTATCAGGAAAACTTATGGAGAATTTCTTTATGACGTAAGTATGCTATTCAGATTCATATTATTGCAATAACAACGTAGATTGAGAGGGAAAGGACTTTAAAGACATACGCCCATCATTCATAATGGTTCAAATTCTATCAAAAAGTTAAGTAACTTCACCAAATCTTTTTCTTTTTTGTGTTTTTTTATTTTTTCTTATTTTTTCATTTGCCCAATGGGAATATTTTTCTCTGTATGTGAAATACATAAGCTCGGCATGATCCCTGCAGCTGTATGTGTAATGTATTGTATGTCTCTCATTAACCTGTCTGTGTCGTATACCAATGGTAGTGGCTCGTGTGCATAAAGAGTTGGTGAATTTGCGTTTTATATCGATCAAAGTACTATGGGCAATGGCTAACCTGAGGAGCGTTCCTCGAAATGTATTTTCTGGTGATGGAATTGTAGATTTAAACAACACAGAATGGCTACAGGAAATTATTGAAGGTTTCTACAGCAGTAAATATCTAACTAATACCATGAAAACAAGTTATGACCCCCCCCCCATGTCAGAAAAATGACTAAATCGGGCAGGTATTTTGTCTCAGTCGGGCGGAAAATTGGACAGTTAAATGAGGTCTGGAGCCGGGCAAAAATCACCGCCCTCCCTGAGAAAGACAGTCCCGCACGGCCATGTAATGCCAACATTAGAGAGCTGCTACGTGGGTAACATGATTGTCCTCTGCTCCACATGTACCCATTACACAGTTACCGTCATCCGTCACCCGACAATCGGCTAAGACAGACATGAAATCTGAAAGCTGGTTAGATTCTTACCTGTTCCTACTTGTCCCGAAAAAGACACATTAACCAGTATCATCTATCTACTGGAACCGAGTCTGGGGTACAGCGGAACCTGTATGGTAAAATTTTTGAGACCAGTGGTCATATCTGTTTATTGGCAGTAGCGTAGCTGGGGGACAAGGGGGGCAAGTTGCCCCGGGCGCCAAATCGAGATCACTCAAAAAAATGTTGGACCTACCATTTGCCATTAGCATGATATTGATGTAGTAATTTCATCATTTGATAAAATAATTTAGTAATATTGACACAATTAAATGTCAATCTAAACAGGAGAAGGGGTAAATGAACGCATAAATCGGCAACGATCCATCAAGTTTTGAGAGCAGGCGCAGATCCTTTTGGGGGCGCCCCCTTTTTTCGATGACCGACGATTTTTTTGACCAACAATTTGGTTTGCCTCATATCTGAATCGTCTGTCGAAAACATCAGCAAATAGATATGGAAAATATGCTTCCCAGATGCTGGGAAATCGCATCTAAGCGCATCTAGAATTCAAAATTTTCTTGGGGGAGGACCCCCAAACCCCCACCGTGGCTTCGCGCCTTCGGCGCTCGCTCGTCGGCCTTCGACTGACGGTGTGTGCGTCCCCACCTCTCTCAGAATCCTAGATCCGCGCCTGTATTAAGCCTATATCAGAATAATTCAAGTAAGTCAAAACAGTATGTCTTGGGTTTTAAACATGAATAATGCAATCATTGAAGTCCTTTGGGTCAGTCGTTGACACTTATTCTATTTAAGATCTTGAGTTGTGTAAGTATTCACAAGATTACCCACCCCCCTCCCGAAGATGGGGGTAGGGGCTCCACAAACCCTAGCTACGCCACTGTTGTTGCACAAGTTTCGTTAAATTCATTACTTTGGAATAAGTGGCCCAAGCAAACAACTATCTACATATGGGAAGGGAGGGGGTGATGTGGTTGGAATACGTTCTTCCGAAATAATTTCAGTGCTGCAAAAGTATTTTTAGAACCAAAACTCAATGTATGATGTCTCAAAGGTATGTTGATAGAGGGGATTGTGAAATAATAGATGCACATGCACGATGCCCGCCGAAAAACAACGTTTTGGAACTTTGAGAGAAATTTTAGTAGCATGTTGAGATGTCAATTAGAGGGGCGCTTGTTGTGCCCCCTGTATCCGCCACATCAGGATTAAATACCTTTCCATTATTTGGAAATTTGATAAATTTGCATTGTCAAAGTAGTTTATTTGAAGCAGTTTGGGCATTGTAGTAAAAGCATTATGGAATGTGTCACTTTGAAAGACATATACTATCTGGCCTTTGGGAATAGAGATTTGTAAGGAATGCTAACGGCGGACATGATCTCTTGCTGTACAAACATGTATTTGAAACAACAGTTCCTTACATTGTGTCCTAAAGAAAGGTTGAGAGTTAAGACTTAAGATGCAAGTTAAGATTCATTAAGCGGGCGAAGCGCGTAGAAAAAATAAACACAACGTTGTGAGTAATGTAGAGGTATTATTATTTGGTTTACTTTTTCTGTGTTTCGTTTACTGGCCACTGGAAGAGGCCACACTCTTTTTAATTTCGCATTGATAATGTACGGCTATTTGAGGCAATCTGGGTATAAAGCAATTCTTGACTCAGGAAATTCTAGTGGGCCCTCGGCCATTGCCCCCAGCCCCCTCTTGGAATCTCCCGTGATGAATAATATTTGAGTATAATATTGCTGCAAATTGGTGAAATCTTTAGATGAGAGAGCTGCAAAACTATCTGATTTCTTTCCTTGTATTGCGGTCAGATTAAAATGATCACGTCTCAATAGTCCGTTTAAAGGACTCAAAACCGGGCATTTATTTGATAATTTCACAACTCCAGGCCTGATTTGACCCCAATCTTCTTTTGAGTTAAAAGAAGAAACCTTATCGGCCCATAGGCCTATTATTAATCTTCGAGGCGACATTGCGGCATAAGTGCCCAATTATTTTCATCCCGTAAGAAAAGACTAACATTACAAATATTACAAATAAAGGAGAATTAAATATACACTAACGGAAAAGCCGAACAATTCTACTCTGCCCTATGTACGACTAAGTTACTTATTTTCCAACCACTTTTTCCAGAGCTGTAACCAATCCACCTAACCCACGTCCAAGCCAAATCCGATTCCAGATTCCTGGCCAATTCCCATTCCGTTAGCTCACGAGTCCGAGCCAATTCCACTTCCAGAGGGCCAAATTTCCGGCCAATTCCGATTCCGGCTAAGACAAGTACATTTGGCAATTTCACACTCATAAATATGGATTTAAAACTCCTTTACGTGTTAAGTGAGTTTCTTGGTTGTTGTGACCCAATAAATTCAGTTAACTGAGTGTGACCATTTAAACATACGATAACAATAGATTATGCATATATTTTCAAGTAATTCATTGCCGTGAACTCGAACAGAATCCGAGATCGGATGAAGCCCATTGGGGACCAATTCTGATTCAGGTGTGCCCATACCGGGCCAATTCCGATTACAAAAAAATGAACTCGACTCCGGAATTAATTCCGAGTCCGGACTCGAATGTTACATCCCTGACTTTTTCGGCATTCAGTTTCTGATACTATTTTCATATTTCAGTTGCCTGTCAAGAAGACGTAGAAGCGGCGTACGTCAACGAGGAACTTGACTGTCAATGTGCAAATCCCTGCAGGTAAGTTCATGTTTACTTCTTTCATATTTCAATTGTCTGCCAAGAAGACGTTGGAGCGGCGTACGTCAACGAGGAACTCGACTATATGCAAATCCCGGCAGATAAGTTCAAGTTGAGGGGGCTACATGAAATCTGTTTTCATAATACCAAAAATTAAATCAAATTCATGCAGCACCCAACCTCATCACTGAACCTATTAACGATACCTTTTTTCTAAAAGATAAAACTAATCTTGTGAACTGTATTTGCATTTATGCGTAGCGTCATGGTCTTCGTAGGTCAATGCTGACAATGGGAATGCGTCAGAAAGATACTATATTAACATTTATAAGCAAAACACCATATCAAGGATTACAACACGTGTTGCTGTGAATAAAATTTCCTATCCTAGAATCATACATTTTGTAAAAAGAATCTACAGTTGAAATTTCCAAGATCCGTAAGTCATTGTCTCTCGCCACTAAAGCTTCCTGCAATTTCTCATGCCGACTTTTCGAAGATCTGCTTTCCCTTTTTGTGTAATAACCTCTCGAGACGCCGACGCAGGCATTCAGCTGGTGACGGAATGTAAACACCAAAAATACATGAAGGCCATGCGCAAGCGTACGGATGCGCTGTGGGTAACTCCGACTACCGTATTGAATGGTTTTTTTTTTCAATCTTCCCGATGCCCGATGGTAC
>JAAAJZ020053084.1:0-10027 GCA_010015985.2 Actinopyga echinites
ATGAAAAACCACTGGAAAATGCCTTGAACATTTTTGTTCTTATTGAAGTTTCAAGCAGCATCAAATCTTACTGATTTACTGCCTTTATACATAATCATTCATAGACAAGGAACCAAAGTGCCCTTGGGCTCTTGTTAGTTTTGAACTTCATTTCATTGGTTTTTGCACTTTTTGTTGTTTTACAATTAATGTATGTCTTTTTAAGTGTTCATGCTCATGTCTGTTTTGTCCATTTTTACATGTTTTGAATGCAAATAAATCAAATCAAAATCTCATCTGAAGTCATGAGCATGTTGCCAAAGCGAGGTAACATTTAACTAGGCACATACATAGCCAGGTCATGTAGTTCAGGTAGTATTGTAGCAGGTTAACTGCCTGTGTGTTATGGGCCTATAGCTACATTTTTCGTTCATCAAACTTAAACTCTTAAACTCTTCTTCGATTAGTGCACAATGAAAATATGGTAAGCAAGTAGTGGGTATGCAGTAGGCATAGTATACATATTAGTGGACAGTCGACATGATGTGATCTGGCAAGCTGTTGATTAATGAATATTCATAATTGTCTAGGACTGCATATAGAGGATTCAAACTGCATAACCCAACAGTCCTTTGAATTACTGTAACTGTTTTCATTTAAATTGACTTATACCCTTTAAATCAGCTCTTTTCTGCTAAAAGGCATTCTCCTGGTGATGTTTTTGTATAAAGAACATGGAGCACCACCTGTTTTTTTCACATTCAAATTCATCAGGAAAGATATATTGGAGCTTCAACTTTTGAACCAATTATTGGGCTGACTTATGCATTTGTTTTGTATTTACCATAATTTTCTATAAACACATGGAATAGGCCCTCAACCTGTTTTGTTACCAAGGCCTATGTCTATTTAATGTCATGCTCAACCTTTATTTTGCAGTGGGGAACATACCCTATGATACTTCTGAAGAGAAACTCAAAGATATTTTTTCAGAAGTAGGTCCTGTTCTCAGCTTCAGGTTAGTGTATGACAGAGATACAGGGAAACCAAAGGGGTATGGATTCTGTGAGTACCAGGATGAGGAGACTGCCCTCAGTGCAATGCGAAACTTGAATGGGTATGACATCAATGGAAGGACGCTCCGAGTTGACTATGCCACAACCGAGAAAAATAAAGAAGAAATGAAGGGTAAGCAGAAGTATTTAATAGCTTGAGAGAATCCAGAATTCTTGTGAACCTGAGGAAGGTAATAATAGTCCACAATTTTCAGATTCTCTGAAAGAGAATTTTGTGTTGAAAACCTCAAAAATTTCAAAAGAGAAAAAAAATAGCCCTCAAAATTTTGTGGTACATTTGTCAGTGTTATATGCTATGTGAAATTGCTGTCTTCAGATTGCTGTATTATATGAATTCATTGCTTTGTACTTATCACACATTCAGTGTCATTTTGGCTGAAAGTTTGTAGAATTTGATGGCTTGCAGTCATTCTAAAATGTTTTAAGTTGTCGTTAAGAATTGACTTTAATGACTGCATAACATTTAAAATTCTTAGACTAACATGGAATAGAAACATGCAAAAACATCCAAGACAGGGTTTGTTAATTTTTGTGTGTATAAGTTACAAGCCGATGGCTAACTATCTGGAGCCATTAATCCCTAGTCTAATAAAATGGAAAGTTTGTCATACAGTAAAATAAATGTATTTAAATATTCTTCCTTACCAACTTCATTCTTGATGGATCAGTAATATTTGAAGATGATTATTTACTGTGATGTGATGAACGGAAAAGAAAAATCATACCTTTACTTCAACCATACCTACCTTTCCTGTCCCTCCAAACTTAAGCAAGTGGAGAGGAATTGATTTTAGGAATGAATATTACAGAAAATTGTGACAATCTTCTTATATTTCTCTCAAATACAGCTTTACAGACATCTCAAGCTCCAACAGAAGTAAGTGTATGGTTTATATACGTCATCAGTGATGTAAACTGACACTTGTTTGGACTAGTTCACTCATGGAAACTGACTTCATTTTAAGTTTGTATTGCCATGGACCCTTTGTTGGTTTAATAACCAGTTATTCCCTTGAGGTGCACCAGTTAGTTGAAACATATTGCTCTGCAGCTGCCAAGGTGGAGCTCTGTATGTATTACAAATTTACTAGATAAGCACTGTCAAAATGTGTCAAGTTGCACAGCAACAAGGTTCAGGGTAGTGTTGTACTGATAATTTCAATTGTGATATTACAATTCTGGTTCTAAAGTTCTCCATATTACTGGTCAACACCAATGCCAGTACTTGTCATTCAGTGTACACTGTACAGTACGTGAGTAGTCGAAAAGTATATTAAAGCAAAACGCTGTAGATTTGTGGTGTAAAATGGCCTACCATAAAGTGTTTTTTATCAAGGTAAAATATTGGGAATTTATAGTGAGGTGTATGAAAATGATGTAACCCTTATATAAAAACATGTTAGAAATATATTGGACAAGCAGTTTTGGTATTTTAGGTGAATTTTGCTAATACTGATATATAGTGCAATGACAATGTCAGCAGATACTGCTATTGTATACCAGTAACTGGTCCAACACTAATTCAAAGCAGTGTTGAACTGATTATTGCTTTCCACTTTCCAAAATCAATATCAGCATTCAACAGTTGTTCTTATGTTTGTTGAAGTAGTATCAGAAAAATTTAGGCCTACCTTATTTTAGATTCTACCAAATTGCTATAACTAGACCCATACTTAATAGAAATAGAAGGTTACATGATTTTGCTTTCCAGGTCTAAGTCCTATTATTTTAGCTCATGTAGGATGAAATGACACATTTTGCTACTAATTCAACCACAAGTCTGCAGTGTAGTGTTTTATACATACCGTCATTTTGTAAGTTTTTCTGTGAGATAAGTGTGGGCTTTCAAAATCTTGTTTAGGGTTATTGAAATATTTCTTATTAGTAGAATCAGTTATTGGCAGTTTAGGTACAACATTATTACAGAGGTGTACATTACATACTCTTAATTTTGCTGTGTACAATGATTTGGCGATTAGACAAAGTCCCAGCAAATTGCAGTTGCTTTTCATAAGTACAACTTTGTAATAATATGGATTTCTTATCATCGTTTCAGTCTCCTTATGGGGCACCAGTGGAACCTCATGAAGCTCCTGAAGCCATCTCTAAGGCTGTTGCAAGCTTACCTCCAGAACAGATGTTTGAGTTAATGAAACAGATGAAGGTAGGTCCAAGAGTATTCAACAATTTATAGATGATAATCAGCACCAAACAGATCCTTGATTTCTTATCTGCTTGTGCACTTAAAGCATCTCATAAATGGAATTGGAACACCTGGCAGTTTATTGTCAGCTGTACTTAATGAACTTCCTGTTGAGGTCAAGATTGCTTCAGGTGTTTTCATTTTCAAAAAAAAAAATAAAACAGACCATAAGCACCCACATAGTTGTTCCACAGCAGTTGCTAATCTGCAAATTTCCTTTAACATTTAATTATCTGTCAGTGTTCAACTGCCTTAAAAAGGGCATCATGGAACTTAGTTCTTGGCGCTGATTGCTGTACCACTGGCATTGTAGGTTTTTACCCCTACTCAAGTATTGGGAAGTACTGGTTAACACAAAGAACCAGTTTAAAATATTGCTGTCTTCTAGAATAAAGGGCTTGCCACTCTACAGCGATTTTCAGTCCAAAATCCGATCTGAAGTTTTATAAATGGGACCAATAGTTTTGTATTCAAACTTTGTTCCCAGGATGGTCATGCTATATCGATAACTGATCCTAGTTTGTCTCATGATAAACTGGTTCTGCCACCATAACATAAATCGCTCAACAGAGTGATATTTGTTGGAAATTCAATTCCGATTTTAGTACGCATGTCCAATAAATGCTGTCTGTCGATGACACGTGACAAAATAATTAGTTCAGATTTCATTTTTGTGGTCCCATGAAACAAATCATATATTTACATAAGCTGACAAATTTTGGCTGTTTCTGACCAGGGATAGAGAAGATTTTAACTAAAACTCACACAAAAATCAGACCGTAATCCTAGCTGAAATCGCTCTAGTGTGACCTGTGCTTAATGCCATAAAGGGACATTTTTAAAACATTCATTACAGTTACAGCAACTTTATCTGTTTTTTCTCTCATAGATTGTCATTCAAAACAATCCAGTTGAAGCTCGAAACATGCTCCTACAGAACCCGCAACTGGCATATGCCCTTTTACAAGCTCAGGTTGTGATGAGAATTGTTAGTCCCGAGGTTGCAATGGTAGGTGCTTCTGACTCCTCAACGGTTCCTTTAATGGTTTCTCGTCACTCAGGCAAAAATAACTTTTCATATTTCCAGTCAAGAAAAGCTTAGCTAACGTGTGTGAAACAACCAGTAATCAAGAAAAAATGGGGCAGATACAGTGGTTTAAGAGGAAATTTTTTGTCACTCTGAAAAACATGCATCTTGTGCTATGTGTTTAAGGTGTGTCTAATGATTGACTGGCTGTGGTAACTTAATCACCTCTCTGAAGTAGCATTATGTCTCATGAAATTTTGGAAATTTTCTTTAAAAATTTTTTGGAAAAGTTGGGGAATTGTTGTTTCCATTTTAAACTGGGAACCTATTCCTGGGTGCAGTATGTCAATATTTTGTAGGCTTTTAACATTGAAGATAGGTAAAATATAACTGCTATCAAAATGAGTAGCACTTATGGAGCAAGTTTCTTGAAATGGTTTTTAAGTGAGGTACACTATTTATTGATTTTAATTAACAGGATATCACTAAAATTTCATCTGAGTAAAACCAATGTGTTGTCCTTGTGTGCAGCATTGGCTGTTTACTAGATTGATGGGCTGTGAGACCCTATATTGGTTTCCACACAGGTGTAACTGTAAGAGACTGATTTTTCCTACTTTTGTAGTATTGATCAAATTTGTTGACATTGATATTGACTACATTCATGTCTAACATTACTATCTTCCTTTCAATAGACATTGCTTCATAAGCAGAATGATGCACCTCAGCCTATCTTGCCACCGGAGCAGCAGGCTGGCCCCTCACAGAATCAGCCACAACCAGTCGGACCACCACAGGTTCAGCCTCAGCCCATAGTCCAGCCACCGAACCAGCATCCTCCAATGGGACACCCTCAACCTAACCACAATTCCAACGTCCCAAATCTTCCAGGGATGCAAGGTCCAGAGCCTGGCATGGCTCCGCAGAGGATGAGTGGTACTGGCATGCCTGTAGGGATGCCAGGCAGACCAGCTGCCCAGCAGGGTGGAATGCCAGTCATGATGCAGCAACAAGGTACTGATGTGATTACATTATGATATGATGTACTATTAAGGATGTTTATTCTGACATAAGCCATTCCACTGGAGTAAAAAAAACCAGCACTTGCTCACTGCCTCGAGACTGAACTGTTCACTGAATTTGTATGCAAGTGATATTTTACTTTTCATGCTAGTTGTAGAGGGTGATGTCAGAGTTAACAGTATCAGTTATGAGTGGCAAACGGAGGTTCTTTACCTGGATGTGTACAGACTGCTTACACTTAAGTCAAACTGTAAATAACTGGAAAAAAGTCAGGAACATGATCCTGGAAATTCTTGTAATTTGTGTAACTGAGTGATTTGGGAATAAATTTAATTGTGGAAAACCTAAACCTGACACTGTCTATTACAGTGTAGATGAGTTTCTACACATGTCTAGAGTGTGTGGAGGATTGTAACCCTATCTGTTGAAAAAAAAGTATGTGCTTAGGACTTCAGTTAGTGTTTCAGTGGAAACTTATCTGTTAGCTTGCAAGAAGTACACTTAAGCAAGTGCAGTAAAGTTTTCATCCCAGCATAATACTTTATTCTAAATCTTGAAAATGGCCATAGTGAGCTTGCAAAATTGTTGAATTGTATTGTTTCATAGTTTGGGAATTAAGTATGTTTGACTTTCCACACATTGATTTAACCACTTCAGAAGATCTATTGCTGGGGTCAATTTGTCGTCACATATGTGTTTGGATTACATCACAAATGCAGTGAGCACATACCTATGGCCAGAATCCAGGGTCTACTCAAAGGCTTATGTTGAGCCATATTTTAGAGAACTTTGCTCAAGTTTGGGATAAATTTCCTGGGAAATATATTTCCAAATTTTTCTTCAAAATGCTGATCTATCTATAGCAGGGGCTTTCAGTCTGGGTATATATACCCCTTGGGTTACGTGTGATCTTATCAAGGGGTGCATGAACATAAAAAATACTTCACCTTGCATGTGATGAGATGGTTTGAATTGCAAATAGAGAACAAAGTAGTTCTCACCTGACACAGTTACATGCACAGTTACAGTAAATTATGGCTGTGATGTTTGCTTAAAACGATATTTTCTCCTCTGACATTTCATTGGCCGTGCATACACCAGGGTATGCTGCTGAAGAGAGATTGAAAGCCTGATCTTTGGAATGATTCAGCTTCCCTCATTTCCTGGGATGCTAGAGCTCCAGTTTGTAGTTTAGAGCAAATTCTCACACACACTAATGCATTCATACCCACAAAAATCAACGTCCCTACAAGAAAAATCCCTTATATCTCTGTGCAGAGACAAAAAAAAAGGTTCTTTTTGCTCGAGAATGGATGTTTAAGAAATGTGTTTGGAAACCTCTCATAGTTGTGAGCCAGTTGATAAAGTTGGAAGAGGTAAAAATTTGGGATTTTCCTTTGGGATTAACATTGTGCTGTGTGAACAGTGAACTTGCTACAGTGTGAACAATGAACTTAATATACTGTGGCAATGAATTTGATACAGAGTGAACTGCTGAAACAGCATGGGTCTTTCTTCTCCTTGCACTCTCATAGGTGCCATGAATGAACCCAGATACCAAGATGGCAGGGGGCCACAAGGTGGCCCAGGAATGATGGCTCAAGGACCAAGACCTGGACCAGGAGGTCATGGTATGATGATGATGCAACACCATGGAGAACAAGGAGTTGGACGAGGGGGAATTCCAATGGAACAGGGGGGACCAATGGATCAAGGTAAAGGAACTTCTTTTTATCTCAGTTATTGTTAGCTTTTTCTGGGTTGGACATGAAGTTATCTTTCATAACAGATGAGCAAACAAGTCATAAGAAAAGGTGCTTTGAGAGGTTCTTGCAGTTTAGTGGAATAACTGTTTTATACACATAGGATTGATAACTTGTGAAGTTGGGAATGTCTGAGCAATCTAATCTCTGAAATTTAGGATGTGAAGGATCTGGTATTACTAGCAGCGAATGATTTTGTAGAAATGGCTGCAGAATTGTATCTAGAATGGGCTTCACTGTGGTGGTTACAGTTAGTGAAATGCTTACAGCTCACAAAATGCTCTAAATATGACAATTTGAACTGTTTTCAACATAACTTGAAATGGAAATTTTCTTAGTTGTGATGCCTTCCCAAGTGTGTTGGCATAATACACCAATAAAGGCCCAGTAAATCCAGTGTATACATACGTAAGCTTCCTACCAATTTTATTTTCCCTCACACATTTGCTCCAGTTTTAACTCTGTACTTGGATCCTAATAGAATTCTGAATCTGGTATCTTTCTTTGGCTTTATGTGTTGTGCTTATATGGTTATGAATATTGAGTATGCTGACCAGCATCCATCAAATGCAAAATAAAAAAGTGCTACCTAAATTTGTTGAGGGTCATTATGAAGTGAATTGAAGGGTCATGGAAGTAAAAAAAAAAAAATGAAATCAAAGGAGAAAATTTGTAAACTTGAAATTTTTGAGTCTGATCAAGGTAGATGCATTTAACTTTTCACAAAATTGTGAACTGCCACAGGAGGAATTTAAACCAAAGTTGTAGATTCTGGCAACTAGTAGTTTAAGTTTCAAAATAATGAGCACCTCTCAGACCCATCCTTTCTGATTCATGAGATACCTAGATTCCACTGTGATTCTAATTGTAGTAGTTACAAGTTGTCTAGCACTACTTTCTTCAACATAGCTAAGCACCATCACCGCCATAGCTCCCATGAGCAGTGGTTGTCATTAACGGTCAACCACATTTCCCTGGTGTTCTTGTTCTCATCTTGACAGATCCAATTTACCCAGAGAAGGGCAGGAGAGGAGGTTCCCAGAGTAAGTAATGCTGGCTGAAGCAATTCCTTATCAGCCTCTCAAAAAATTGGTCAGTTGAGCACGAGGTCACAATACTACAGCTAACAGGGTTCCCACAGCCTGGAAAAGTCATGAAATTGTATTTTCACTTTCCAGGTCTGGAAAAGTAATGGAATTTTGTAAAAAATGAATGTACAAAAGGAACTTTTTGCTAAAACTTTGTACCCAAGAACAAGTGTGTGGTCATGGACTGTATGTGATTTGGTCATGAAAGATCATGGATAAGTCATGGAATTTTGTTGTGCATTAAGAGCAGGAACCCTGTAATATATTGCAGGCTGAAGTATAACCAGTGAGTTACTTTGCATGACTCTCTTAATTCAAAGGTATTGTGGCAAGATTTAAAGGACCGTGGGAGTTTCATTGGAGGAGGATGTGTGAGGAGGATGTGTGATAAGGATGTGTGATAATTCAGATTGACCCTGGGATGACTTCATTTACCTTTGAGGTAAATGGTTGAAGGTTGTACACAAATATTACATGTATCCTTCTCATATGCTTTATATGCAATTTGACTTTATACTTTCTTTCAGAATCTGCAAGATTTTCCCCAGGTTAAAGTGGTACCTCCCAAATGGTTGTGGGATTCCGTTACACACAAGAAATTACTGGATACGGACGTGTACCAGTTCTAGAGATGAGATGGACTCCAAGTATGTGCAATTCCCTTAGCAAGAGTTTGACCAAGTGAAATCCCCACTGAAATCCCTGGATTTTATTTATATTGACATCAACCTCAGCAAGATGTGATCTCACTCATTCATAGTGTGTTAGCAGGTAACTGTACTTCTAACAGGGATACCCATTGGGTACCTGAGTTTCTGAACATTTTCAAGGCTGCATATGCAATGCAATATCCTAAATTACAGTATGCACACTGTTGTCATTGAGGTTATTTTTTATGTTGGACTGTTCCATTGCCATCATAACAGGAGTTTCCCAAACATTCTTGTAAGTTGATACAGCATTTATATTCATAAAGGATGGAGGTATTATAAAGTTATGAACCATCAGCAGGTATCTTCAGTTACCTGGATTAGTAGAGCAAATACTACTTACAGAACGACAGGAAAGTGGAGTGTCACTTTTCTATTTCTTATTGGAGGACCACAGTCCTTAAACAAATCCTAACAAACATAACAAACAATACACCCTTTTATGCAAAATTTTCTGTTTTTAATAAAAACTTGTGTCTTTGAAATATTTAAGCTTTAACTTCAAGGGAAGACATTGTTTGTGTAACATTTGTTTAAGACTGTAAAGTTGCATTGTTTTCTTTTTATTATACTTTGTTGTTAACCTGAATGTGAAAAACTGACATGGTTGTGTGAAGGTATTCTCAGTATCAATACATCATTAATTGTTTTTAGTATACCGTACAGCTGATATGTAGTCAAGTCGCTCTTTCCTTGGCAAGTCAAGTCAACTGCTGCTATTTTAGTAACTCGAGTCAAGTCATTCACTCAAATCTCTGTGTTAATTCAATAGGGGAAAATTCAAGTCACCTACAAACAATCAGAGGGTTGGGACTCGAATCGCGACTTGATTACAAGGGTGTAGGAAATTTCCTGTTACACCGGAATTCCGGCTATAGCCGGAAGTCTGGCAACCCTGATACTATGTATGATATTCATCGAAGCTTCCTATCTCAATATATTGTGTTAACAAGGTTTTCAGCTTTTGATCCCTGCTGACCCCAGATGACCTCTGATCCCCACCAAAAACAATAGGGTTATTCCTCTCACTATAATGCATCTACATACTAAGTATGACATTCATCCAAGTTTCCCATCTCAAGATATTGTGTTAACAAGGTTTTCAGCTTTTGACCCCTGGTGACCCCAGATGACTTTTGACCCCCACCAAAAACAATA
>JAAAJZ020053195.1:4999-15062 GCA_010015985.2 Actinopyga echinites
TGAGTTTTTCTGTTTTTTTTTTTTGTAGTTTTTTTTTTTTTTTTTTTTATAGTAAAGATGACGTGTTGTTGTCAGAATTGTATGTATGTAAGAGGAAAATTCCATGTTACTAAATAGCACTATTTTACTTGTGTAAATTAAAAGCTTTATAAATACAGCATCATTTGGAATATTTTCATCAAATTAGTCAAATGTTAGTAACCTTTGATTGCAAGTTACAGATGCGAAGTGACGATAGAATGTCAAAGTCTTTTCTGAATGTGAAGTTCACTGGGAAAAGGAATTGCTCCTCACCATGCTTGAATAAAGGTTTAACTTTGAGACTGCTGCACGGAGTAAATTATTTGCAGAAAGGATATGTAACATATTGGCTGGAGTGTTTTAGACACCATTCTGTTACTCTGCATACTTTAGTTTCACAAAAAAGTTCTTTACAGGAATGCTTAAGTGAGTTAAACATAATAAATTGCACCTTAAAGTATTCTACACTCCTTATTTCAATGTAAGATAGTTTGAGAAAAGAGAAATGTGAATATATTTTAAATAAATTAAGCAAGGGAGAGATGGTAATAGAAAATGGAAAGAAAACATTGGCATGGAGTGGGGGTTAGTGGGCCGATGAGGGGGCAAAATGTGACTAGCATTTGGACAGAAATTGTCATGAGTTCCCCACCCAGTTACTTCAAGAGTAGAAATGAACACCATAGAGTTTGATGAGGTAACTGTGAAAAAAAAAATGTCTGAGGTTTGGACTGTTTTCCTGGAAATGAATTTCTGCAAAGCAGTTTAAGAGGGCAGTATTTAATTGTGGATTTAAGAACAAGATTTATTTTTGAAGGAACTGACACATTCACAACAATATGGCCATTGGGAGTTAATGCAAGGAACACAGGTCAAAGGTCAAGTGAGGGAATTAAACTGCCTTCAGTCCCATTGTCAAGAAAAAGGCAACCATAGCTCAAAGATGCCACAGCCACTACAGAGACGTGACACAGGTTATCAGCTCTTGGTTGGATGTAAACAAACCAAAAGTTACATGGAGGCTGTAGTGTGTGTGCACTGTGGTTTATTCTGAAATTGTGTATTTGAGTGAAAAATTGATTAAGCTTTCAGATGATGAGGGTGATGTGTGGTTAAGTACATTCCATCATCTCTCATTCTACACATCGCTTAAAACCTAAATATTTGGTAAATTTGTGTCTCTTTTCAGCAGGTTTTTCTAGCGTACATTTTTACATGCAGATGCATGATCAGCTTCATGTTAACATTAACATGAATTAGTAAACTGTGAAAAAATTTATATTTTGCTAAAATTATGAAGATTTGTGGCACAAGTAGAAATATTGGACTGTATATACTGCAAAACTTACATAAAAAAAGAAAAAAAAAAAAACAATCACACATTGCCATGTATGTCATTTAAGATTTAATACAGAATTGCTCTCTTGTTCGTTGTTCGTCCTAGTCGTCTGAGCCTCTTTTGTGCAAAGTGCAAGACTGATGAGTTTTCCTGCTCAATTACCTGATTTCTTTTGTCATGAATTTCTTGGAAATGCTGTCATTAATATTTTTTGTTTAGATAGGGGGATACTTCATTTGGTAGGATTGATGAGAAACCTCAAGAAAATTGTAACTCTGCAAATATTGAGATTTTGATATCCATCCATGCAGAAATAGTGAAAAGTATATTGTTTTGGACTCAATGTATAAAATTGGTCACAGTCTATCTTTAAATAGATGGTTATATAGGCCTGTTTTATGATTGCTATTACTGCTGTGTTTGCCGACTGCTGTCTTAGAGTTTGGATTAGAAAACGACAGAAGCTGTAAAAAATTTTGGCCTGTCAGAACACAGCAGCTGTAATATTGCTACAGGAATGTGCACAGGAACCCAGGCCAGTCAGTAGAAAGGATTTTCTGTTCTGTAGAAGATGAAATTATGGTGGCAATTTGACATACTCCCAACTCCAAAGAAAATTCATATTTTTAAGTAGGTTAGAGAAGATGTTAGTTTGGTGGATATTTTAAACTGACGGTCTTTCATCCTTGCTAATGTGTGACTCTTCTCTGGCTACTCAAAGGCATTGGCGTTGGCTGCATAGTTTTAACCAGATACGGTATTCATTAAAAGTAAACATGAGTAGCGGTACAATCTCTGGTCACAATTTTGACAACTGACATTTGTAACTTGAATCACACTCTTTTAGGCTTTAAACTATTTCTGTATTTGGCAATTTTTTCTATAAAATGTTGGGTCTTTACATTTACCAGGAATAAACTGCAGTGGTTTCCAGCAGAAGTTATCTAACCTATTCCTAATCGTGTTTTGTTGTAGGAGAGCAGGGTTCAACATCTCAAATTGCAAAGAGATAATTCACAACTGCTAGGAATTGTGTGAGAGTGAAAATGAAATTGTATCAGTCAACTGCTCAATAATTCTCTCTTGAATTCTTCAGCAGGAAATCAAACCGACATGTAGGCTTTCAAAGGATTAGAAGGCAAGACAAGTTTAATCCTTGAAGTGATCACATGGTTAATACTTTGATTTCTGTAGGCTTACAAAGGGTTTGACGGAAAGACACGTTAAATCCTTGAGTAGATTACAGGATTAATACTTTTCACTTGTACGAAAAATTTGACACCATTCTGGGAAACACAAGTGAAAAAAAAACCCTTTTGGTTTAACAGGAATACATTCTGTCTTCTGTAAGGCATTTTTTTTTTTATATTCTCCGTTTGGTTTTGGTTATAGAGTTTTGCACCATCACAAACAGATTTGTTACATTCTTGTTGCCAACTCTTGAGAATTTATTTCAGTCAAAGTTCATTTCGCTTGTTGATTTTTCTCCACATAACAAGCACTGTGGTACTGACAAAGGATAATATGTTGGAAACTACTGCCATGTGAATCATCTGGGGCCCCTTTCACATAGTGTTAGGCTAAAGCCCTGTGTACATGACCCTACATTTGTTAAAAGACTCAGTACATTTGTATGAAAATGCTAATAGACAAATGCATGATCGTGTCGACTGCATTCCAGGCAAATTTGAACAACGTGCAACATGTATGAAGATGTTCAAACTTTCAGCCATATGTTTCATCTTCCCAACAAGTGGTCAAACATTTGTATGACAATGTTCATGGACAGATTTATGATTGTAGATGGGTCTTCAGTCTTAAGATTGGTGGTTTGTTGACTTGTGTACTACAAATCAAAGACCGAGCTGATCTGTTTGTAGAACAGGGCCCAGCTGCATTGTGAAATCTTTTTTGTAGTCTTTTGCAAACCAAGTTACTCAGGTTGATTTTAATTAGTTTTCATTTGATTTTAAAAGAATGCAAAACCCTAATTCTGGCATTGCACAATTTTAGGGATTATAGACTCTGCAAGTGCGATTTGACAGCTTCTGCGGCTGTTAGAATGTTGCTGAAAGAAACACCTTGATGGAAGGTCACATTTAGTATTTGGTATGGTTCATAGCATGCACTTGCATTCAAGAAGTGCAAACCAGGAAGTCTGGTAAACTAAAGATACTTATTTTTGAGTACCAAAGTTCTCACTGCAATGTTTGTTATCTTTGTTACTTGTCTCCTTTTCATTTTCCGTGGTCTCCTGGTTCTGAGATCTTTTTTTTGAAAACCTTTTCACTAAGTAATTTGCAAAGTTTAAGCCATTGTATATTGTTTTATTTAGAAGCAGTTGATTTCAAATAAGAGGATAATGTATTCATTTGTTCATTTCATTAATAATTAGAACCTTGTGTGATGGGGTTTAGGTTACCCTGTCTGTAGTAGAGAATTTTCCCTGCATATGGATTTCACCTTTTACGAATTATCCGTCCTTGTCAGAAGACAACGTTCACCTTGATGTAAGAGATTCTATGGTATTCTTTGAGATGCTAGACAAGCAAACAATCTGTTGAAATGTTTTTTTTTTTTTTTGGTTTTATTTCATTCATAAGTTAATTTGATTTCAATGTCAATTTGTATTTTATTTGATGTGCACATTCATTTCTTGTATTTTGTTCACTTGCCTGGGACAGATTAAAGCCAGATGGGATGTTTGGGGGGGGGGGTCAAGAGAGGGAGAGAGAGAGAAAAAGAGGGACTTCTGATTGGTGGAACCAGGTTAAAAAAGGATGTTAGCTGTGCATTGTAAGGTAATGCTTTCTGTAAATTTGACTTGTTGAAATCGTTCCATTGGTGTCCCGGTGGTGGGTACAATGGTATGTTGGTGTATTGCATGGAATCAATGTCCTTACTGGTCTTCATGTCTAGAAGTGTAGGAGAACAGTTATACTTGATAATAAGAAATATTAATCCCTAAATATTGAAGAAATCTACTATCATTGTCTAGAAGGCTTACATGATGAAAAATATCAAATCAGGATTTTCAAAACAATTTTCATCACTGAAGATGATACATACATACAAATGTGGTTTGACTGTAAGTGTATGAAATGTGTTTGTTTGTAAAGAAAAAATGGATCAGATTTTAAACTATGGATCACATGCTTACAGAAGTGCATTGAAAGTGTCATTTGTGGTGATTACACGCTTCACTGAAAAGGGGGGGGGGAATCAGCGGTAGATGGAAGGAGGTAAGCTGGGGTGTTTTACCATGTCTGTCATCTCTATATGATGAATGTGTTGTAAGGAAAGTGAGGGGTGTGAATGACACATACAGAATTTTTTCCCACACAAGAAGTTGTGAAAATGCTGCTTTTATTGCAAACTATGTTTTTGAAAGTAATTTAGTGTATAAATGCAGTCTGTTATTTTATGTAATTGGTGGTGGACTTGATTGTTGATGATACTTGCAGTTGGGAGTCAGTAATGTATTCTATCTTTCCAAATTTTAAGAAGTTAAGAACAATAAGCGAGTTCGATAATTCGTTTGCCGTATGGAATTGCGGGATAAACAAAGCGAGCTCAGCCGCTACATAAATGTACCCTTAAGCCTAAATCTAAGTGTGGCCTGCCTTATTTAAACGTCTCTATCCCACTTTACAGCAGATTTATATGCAGTTCATGGCACAAAGCCAGCTGTAAGAACCACTGTTATATTGCGATGGGTTAAAAAATGATGACTCGTGGAATATGTCAAGTAAACTCAAATTTTGGAAGACGTGTTGTAGGTACGGGTGTCTTTTGTTTAACCCGACTGTTTAGAAGGTGTTCGCATGTGCAGACGAATTATCGAACTCGCTTATTTGCATGCCTCTTAACTAAAATGTGTCTCTCTGGAAGTATTCTATGTGTGATAGTGGATTTAAAGCTTGCCTTTGTGCCAGCTCAAATAATGCTACAGGGTATGTACAATGTTGAGTGGCACTTGTACACCAATTAATTTAGATGTCTTTCTTTGGAAAAGTAATTAGTAGCCTTGACACTTCACAACAAAATTAGTAGAATTCTCCATTAAGTGAATGTTACATTGTCAAAAGTCAGGAATCTACTTAAACGAACAGGTTTGAAGAAATGGTAAAAAAGGTTAAGTTATAGTTCTTATGTGCTCTTTATTGTTCTTATAAAAGCTCTTCATTTTCATAAGGGTGTTAACCATAACCATTCCAAAAATACTTCACCATTCAAGGATTTAAAATTCAGTTATGCTTTGGTGTTATAACTTTGCCCCACTTTTATCACTTGTCAAACCTACCTTATTGTCATGTAGGGAAAAAATGAAAAAAAAAAATGTCATTACTGTAACTGTTTACCTTGTGATTTGAACGAACCAGATTCATGTCAGCTAGCTCTGATAACATAGAATGTTCCTTTTTCCTTTCAAGGGGGGGGGGGGGCTACTTGAAAAGGGAAAGGGTCATTTTCTGATAAAACTTTTTTCTGTATTTTCTGTGTTATTTTTTAATGAATGGTAAGGCATGGTAACTACTTTTCAGAGAGTTCACAATGTCTTTTAATGATCAGTATACTTAAAACCTTGCTTAAAACCCTCTGGTCTATTCCCAGAGTGTACCATCCTTGTCAATGTATTCAATCTATTTCTCTTTGGAAACTTTTCGTGCTGAATACTATTTACTAACCCACACCTTGATATTTACATTTCAGTAAGATAAATTTTGAGAAATGTCACAGTAAATTTTTCAACAGCAAAGTTGGTAAAAGACTTGATGCAAATATACATGTTGATCATTTGAATCAGTCGTATGTTTTTCTTTCTTATGAGCCATTGTGTGGTGTCTTCCTATTCAGGGTTCCTGTCATGGATGGATTGGGGGCCCTTTCTTCAAAACCTACCAGGTGATTAGAGTTCATCATATTTTCCCATCATCTTTGAGGTGACACCCAGACTCTACCCAAAAACTGTAGGGAGCTTAGAAAAGGTTTCATTACTCCTCCCCACCCACCCCTCCCCCATTATTGGAGTGGAAACTACTTTGAAATTACCCATAGTATGTGTGCACAATAGAGTCCATACAATTTTTGCCTTGTTCACACTAGTCAACAGCTGGTTGCCTGCATTGCTTCTTTGGCCTAACCCTCTCCAGTGCTGCCGTTATCTTTTGTTGTGACAATGACAATGAGACTGAATGTAATTTAATTCCCTCAAGCTACCTTTGACTAGTACTCAGCCTCTTTGTGTTAATTCCAGAACACCATTAAAGTAAATTATGCTGCATATAAAACAAGTTACAAACATTTTTCTATTTAACCTCTATCTCCCCAAGATGCCTCTTGAACTTTCTCTTGTGCGATATGATCTGGATTGAAAAGTCTATATCAGTTCATCCGTTATGTACATGTTATTTCCCAACTAGTAGGTCATTCATCCCTGTGGTTCATGAGCCAATATTCTTGATGGTTGGGGAGGGGGACTAGCTAATGGCACTGCTACCACCAGCTATTACTTTAAATAGCCTAAAAAATATAACTGCCATTTTGGAATTGCAAGACACCTGCCCAAAATTTTCAGAGGTTACTACTTGTCCATCATTGAGTCATCCTTGTATTTTATCCACGTACCCTCACTATAATTATACAAAAATTTTTCCAGGTGGAAATTCCTCTCCCCTCTCCTGACTGGACCATCTCCCCATGACAACTACCTCCAATTCATAGCTTTCCTGGGTAATGGGGTACACAGGAAAGGCTCTACCAGTTTCAAAAAACTTGGAAACATACACTGGCCTTTGAAATGATGAATTGGCAGGTGTAAGTTCCACGCCACCCCTTTTCAACTTTCTGGCCAAATCCTACAACTAGCATCACCCTTTTAACATCAGTAATTAAATTTTTCTGTCCTTCTTACTTACCAACTCATAATGACAAAAGTTAAGAAACACTTAGCAGACTGGCAAATCTTGCAAGTTGATTCTTTAGCCCTGTCCATATGCATACAGGAAAAATTTCACAGGGAGTAAGTCTGAAAAATTTCCCTAGTGGCCAACAATCATTACACAAATTTTGCCATGAAAATTCAGCGCTGGTGCCCTGAAATTAAAAATTTTTTGTACTGAAATGATCATTTTGATTTGCTCTATAATACTGCTCACCCAGGCCCCCTGCCTTATAAGCCCTGCCCACATAATGTGACTTGATGTAAGCAGCTCACAGTGACTTGATTAATCTGTGGTGTAATTCTTGGTCCATAAGTGTTAGCACCATTGCACATAGTTGCAAGCAGATCACTAACTCCATTTCTGTGTTCAGCGATTGTGTACCTAAGCTTGCCACAAGATGGTCATTCTTGGATTGAAAAATGAGAACAGGTTTATCTGTCACAAAAGATGAACAGAATGATGAAGTTCCTTTGCTGGAGTTAAAAGCAAATTGTTACACTATTTATTTTAAAATATGAGGAAGATCGGCATTGGCAATGCTAATGTAGGTTCAGCTCAAGTTCAAATTAGTTTTGCATAATCACATTGAAGAAGGAATAGATGATTTACAATCATGTTATTTTTAAATACCAATAAACCCAGTCTCTAATTGAATCAATTCAGCTTTTAACAAAACCAGAACATGACACAGTGGAGCAACAGGGAATAATTTGGCATTCAAATTTTGCTGTTTTGCTAAAAGGTTAAAAGCAATTTTGAGTTTTTGCCAGATTCTTCCGGATAAAATGGTTAGAAACACTAGGCCCATATGCACGAGACACTGCTACAAAAAATTGCACTTGAGCAGCAATTCTGCCATTTTTTATAGAAAATACTGAATAAATTATTCCATGGGCAAGAAAATTTCAACTTGAACAATCAATCTAAGCATTCTGGTGAATCAGAGTAAAGTGGGTCATTGTACGTCTCATGCAACTTTAACTATCTACTTTTTCAACTGTAAATTTATTTAACCATTACTTAGTTTGCTGGATCATGTAGAAGGATCAATGCTTATTGCAGACCTGTAAATCTCATTCAGCCTTTCTTGTTTGCTGCCCAATATAGAAAAATGGTAGACGATACTTTCATACCATGAGACTAAGTTCCCTGGATGGCAAAGGGCCTCATTCCTAAACTGACTCACTATGGAGTGTTGGTTTTAAGTAGTAGAGTAGTTCACCTATCTGGTGAATATTTTAAGCCAAAATAGTTATTTATGCTCCTCATTTTATTGTACATGCCTCCAGGGGTAGAAAAGGAAGTCCAATGCAATTGACAAATCCAAGTGCCATGATGACGCCATGATGACAATGACAGACCTCTATGTCTCCAACAATTCAAAGTATTTTCAAGAACAAAAAATGGATTATTCAGCTTGAACGGGACTGCCTAACAGAGTGTCTGGAAAACCAAGACCTGGAAAACTAAGACCTAAGACAAAGGACCTAGTAAATAATAAATATAATTAAAATATTAGGGTCTAGGTGTATGACTTTTTGACACATGTGTGGTGAGTGAATGTCAATGTGGATGTGTCACCGTAACCTAAAAGAAGAAGAAACCAAACTCCTAAGGAGAGCATAGAATCAGTATGCAAGTGTGATGATTAATAACATTCAGCAGGTAGTATCACTTAAATATTTTGTTTTTGTCTGCTTTTATACAGGGTCTTGGTTTTTCAGATCCGGAAAAGTAAGATCCTATCTTTTTGTACCGGTCGTACTTTTCCAGGTGCTAGGTCTTTGGTCTTACTTCTTTGGTCTTAGTTTTCCAGGTCTTGGTTTTCCAGAAACCTGTGCCTAATAAAAATTTTATGTTTCCATGCTATTCCAAAAAGAAAATAAAATGAACATGATGACACCTCTATTTAAAATTTTTTTATCTTGTTTATAAAGCTTCTCATCTCTATAACATCATGTACAGTGTGTGTGAAAATATTTTAAAACCAGTTCACATCAATGGAGACTTCCCTCCAAATTTGTATCAAAATGTGTCGCCAATGACTTCTGGGGAAAACTTGGAGGGGTGTCAATGTTACTAAGAAGACAAAAATACACCACATATGTTGTAACCTTGTGTGTGATGATAAATTAATTACTGCATTATTTTCAAAGTAACTAAAATACACTCCATCATGTTCATCATGATATCAGTATTAACAAAAATTGCTCAACGATGGGATAAATGACTGTGACCAATTCCATCATACCCAATTAATATACAACTTCACTGGCATCCAAAAAACATGGACATACTGGGTACCTCATCTGCAAGGAGAGTTGGGGAGGGGGCAGTGGTTGCATAACTTTGCCCAACTGATTGCACTGTATTACTGAATAGAAGTCACCTACTGGTGAAAGGTACATATTTCTTGAAAAAGTCCCTACATTTGAAACAGTTCCTAGGAACAGAGAGGAGGATAGTTGGACTCCTAAACCCCCTCCTTATACACTCATACCCCAGTAAAGGAAGCATTTTGACCCCCAAAAAAAAAAAAAAGTGCAGCTGGATACCATAAATATGTCCATGGCTTCCCACAATGGTTTGCATCACTGCTCTTCGGTCTAACAAATACGTTATAGACAAGGATTTAACTTTACATAACACATTTTGATATTTCTGCCAGCAATAAATGCATTACACAGGGTTCCTGCACTTCATGAAAAATTAAATTCCATTACTTTTCCCTGACCTTTCCGTGACCAATTCACAAAGA
>JAAAJZ020053196.1:0-10026 GCA_010015985.2 Actinopyga echinites
TTTCTTTCTTTCTTTCTTTCTTTCTTTCTTTCTTTCTTTCTTTCTTTCTTTCTTTCTTTCTTTCTTTCTTTCTTGCTATCAAGCTACATACGTGTAGAAATTATCCCTCACTCACATCAAAGACGCATATTATTGTTGAAGACTTATTATTTGTTGGCTTAAAAACAGCATTCGTTTCCAAAAATGTCTAAAACAACTTAAAGTAGAATGATTATTTGTTAACTAGAAGTGAAAATCATGTCTTAATTTCTGTTGCTTTAAGTATTCAAGATATATCTGCTCTTGTGCGCAGGCTTACTGACGTAACCGTTTCTTTCACTTCTAGTGCCTCCTCATTAGAAATTTTGCGGAAGTACCTCCATGCTTCGGCATAATTGTTTTTTCCCTTTTGCCGTCTTCAGCTTTTTGACCGCTTTCCGGAAAACTTTTCGAGCAGTTATCTCAACCCATGCTGGAAGGAAGGGGCAACCTTAAGATGTGTGCCATATTTCTACCAGATAGGGTCTTTCAAATGTGGAACCACTGACATGTGGGATAAAATAATTCAACACCCACAGGTTATGGCAGTTGCCAAAGAACCGCACTGGTGGGCTTGGAGAAGGTTTGGGTATAAAGACACACCCATACACAAACAACTTAGTGAGTACATTAACAACCTTAAGTTAATTCCTGTATACTTGACAGAGAGCACTTGAAAAGGTATCAGGAATTTACTCTTACTTATCCTGAATCAGTCAGAGTCATAACAAGAAAAGAGAAGAAACATAAATGGTCAAAAGTCGTCTTGTAGTTCTTATACATGTGCGATTTATATACATTGAGTGTACATTGACAGCTTCTTTGCAACATCTATAAATAACCGTAAACCGTCTTGTACACTAACTCAAGGGCGTAGGAAGCGGGGAGGGGGTGGGGCCGACAGCCCCCTTAGCGAAAATTGTAGGGGCGGAAGTATGCTTCAGCCCCCCCACTTTCCAAAGACGAAAACCCCTTATTTGCCTCTTCCGTACACTCTAAAAACACCGCGGTTAAATTTAACCAGGATTGTGGTCACGGATTTTCCAACCATTTTCAGGTTAAATTACCAAGAAATCCTGGTTAAAATTAACAAGTAAAATGTTGATTTTTTTTCTTAAATTTCGCACCAGTCGTTAATTTAACGAGGTAAATGTTCATTTTAACCAGGATTTCCTTGTTATGTTCAGCCAGGAAATGGTTGGATAATCTGTGACCACGATCCTGGTTAAATTTAACCACGGTGTTTTTAGAGTGTATCCATGCCACTGTGAATGTGCTTTAAGTGTAATTAACTTTCACTTTACCAATGTTTACAGTATCTTATTTGTCGGCGGTTTTGGCGGTCCATAGCTTGTCTAGTCGGCTGCGCGGCGCACTTTTTGAACCAATCAGGGCTGTGCTTGTACTTTGTGTTCGTCAGGTCGTTGCACGTTACATTAGGTCTAGTCTGTTAAGTAGCTCCTTCCTAAATCCCGAGCGTGCCAGTCAAATCTGCAAATTATTGAGCAATTTCAGCTGCATCATATCCAGGACTGAGCTGAACCCTGTTTTTACTGGCTGCGCTTCTGAATGTGTGAGGATGAATCATACCAGGCATGATTTGCGAGAGTATTCGAGGCTGCATATACTGTAGTTGCAGGCCATAGGTAATTTACAGGACGTCGATGAACATTAGAAGACAACGTTGATTTCTTTGGTTTGGTGGGAGCAGTGGGTAGGCCTACACCCTGTACGTACAGGCCGTAGGCCTAGGCTAGGCCCTAGATGGTTTTCATTTTCAATGAGAATTTACCACTTAATGAGCCCAATGGAATGCGGCATTAGTGTTCCCAAGCTAGCTGACCGTAACAGTAAGTCATTGTGCCATGTTTTCGAGTTCTCGATGACCATGACTCTGCAGCAGAGGTCGAAGGTCACAACAGATTATAATACTTGATTAAACTTAGCAATTTGCATACATAGCTAGATGTTGACATAATACCTGGATGTTTACTTCTGGTAAGAATTGGAAGAGCATTTCATTTTACATGTAAGCCCCACACAGTATCGTGTAGGCCTACTTGCTGTTACTTAGCCACTGAAGGCACTTCTCATCATGTATTGGAAGAAAATGGCCACCATCTGAGCAGGCTCAAAACAAAGCCAGATTGTGCTAGATATCTTGTTCCAAATGGTCTTTATTTGCAGACTTTATTTTGGTAAATTCTCAAGAACAGAGCATTTATCGTTCATTGTATCGTAGTTTAAGTGACATAAAAGTATCAAACTGGCTTAATTATTACATGTTTTGGGTGGGTTGGCTAATGAGTGAAAAGTTAGTGTAAGTGGGACAAGCGCAGTTAAGTAGAGTGTAATGAACATACAGTAGGCCATGTAACGGAATACACAGCCCTGTATGAGAGCTAGTGAGGACTGTCTAAAGAAGACTGTAAAGGTTCCGCCAGCGATTGTCATCTACAGGGCAATTCTCGGGAGAATATTTTTAATGTAAATCAGATTTATGTCTATGTACAGAGGAGTGTGTTCTTAAATTTAAGCCCAACGAACATGGACATCAGAAAAGGCAAAACACGAAACAGGAACCAAAACGTCCACTGTATGCGTTGGACAAAAACAGAAACAGTTGTTTCACGAAAGGTTGTTTAGCAAAACAAACATCTTTGTTTCTGTTTTTGTCCAATGCACACGGCGGACATTTTGTTTTGTGTTTCGTGTTTTGTGTTTTTTGATGTCCGTGTTCGTTTAGCTTTAGATACAATAGCTGTCCATGTACAGACTCCTTGCAATATAGGGGGTATTTTTGTGGTACCGTACCAGTGACTGTAGGTTGTACCTCACAGAGCAGAAAGGATAACACCAGCTGAAACTCTCTGTTGCTTTGAGAAAATATTGCAAAGAATTTTCTCCTCACTCCTATCATGCACAAAAAAAGGAAAAAAAAGAGACAGTTCACTCTATAAAAAGAAAATAGCAAAAGATGAGAACGTAAAATTGTGCAGCAGGGCAGTACGTATGGTCAACTGAGTACTAAAGTGCTCCTATAATGTTCAGTAAAGGAAACCTTTTTGGCTCTTCTTCATGGTGTTGTCAAACTCATTACCTACGAGCAGCTGAAACTACTCATCAAGGGCTGAATTGCTCTTTTGTCTTAAAATATCCCTTTAACACACCTCAAAAAGGCAACCAATTTCTTAAACCATCAACATTGCCACCTGAAACCGAGGTCAGCAGCATAGTCCTCTTGTCTAACGTCTTCTATTGATTTCCGTCAATCAGTTGATGGATGCCTTTAGTGTTTGGGCAAAAAATTTCAATTCATTTCGTGCCCTTTGCAGAACAGGATGCGTGTTTTACTGCTCCTGTTACTGTTGAGTCACCTGTACAGGGAGAGTAATGAAGAGTGCTGGAGGATTCCCAGGTTTTCTGATTTGGGGAAAATGAAGAAAATATGTTACCTGAGAGCGAAAGTACAGACTGCTTCCTGTCTTTGATTAATGAGATGACTCAGTTTGGTTTGTTTGCTTTCAGAACTGGTTACTAAAGGTTCCTTTTATCCACTTGGCATTTTAAACTGGACAAATATAGTTGCGATTAGTATAGCAGAGTACTTTTGTTTGTGGTTGAATTCAGTAGAATGATATACAGTATCTCAGCATGCTGTTAACAAGCACAAAGAAAGAAGTTAGGAACTATTCTTTTTATTATCCCTACCTCCCTTTTACTGCTTGAGTTTTTCATACACTCTAGTTTGATTGTTTAATTTTATCAAGAGTGCAAAAAGTCTGTGTGTGAGTACATTCACCTTTTTGAGTTGCATTGCTACAGTAAGCAGGCTTGGGTGGGTTACCCGACTCTTCTTCATAGTTGGGACTCCTGACGAGGAGTAGAGGAGTGACATCACTTTCCAAGGAGTTGTGACTCCCACGGAATTTTGAATACTGTCAAAAACATTTATTAAGATTGTCTTTTTTGTGTGTGTGTGCTCAACAGTTTGAAGTAACGTTGTTTTGCAAGTTTAATAAATTATGATGTAACAAAACAACCTGTTTATTTTTCTGTTCTTGTCAAGTTGTCATTTGTCACTAGTAGGCATATACTACTGTACATCAAAATTTTCCACATTTCCATTGAATCCACCGATGCAATTCTCCAAATACACATTGCGCACCACAGCTTTTTTCCAATGTCAGTAATTGTGTTCAGGGCCTACAGTGTGTACACAATTTAATTTCTGCTAAAAATATATTACATACATGTGGCGGCAGTTATGACATCATTGAAAGCAGTAGGGCCTACCAAGTACTGTAGGAGTCGCAACTTGCTTAAGAGTCGTGACTAGTCAGGCCAAGGGTACCCGACTCCAAAAATATCGGAGTCGCCTTAACCTACTAGCTCTACAATCCTGATTGTATTTACCATATTACACTAATAGAAACCTCTTTTTTTTATTTTTATTTTATTTATAATGTCACATCATGTCAACAACAATATAACAACAAAACACAAATAATGTATGCTTTGCTGGTTGTATATTTTGCCTGTAACTTCTTTGCAAGAGCTGCAATGTTTTAAAACACTTGGCCTGCAAAACTGCAAATTCTACAAAAGGCCATATATTTTTATGTCTTTGTGACAAAATTACATTTAGATGCCTCTCCTGTAACATGACTGACCAGATACAAGTCAGAAAACATCATACCATACATGTGTTTGAAAGGACTCCAGAACCAGTTCCAAAAAACATGAATGTAAAACAGTGGTCTCAGCTGGAGACCTCAACTGTTATTCATACTTTCAATTGTTCATTGTTAATTCTGTTTAGTGCCCTTAGATCAACAGCTACACAAACTGAAATGCCACCGGTAAGGAGAAAGATATGTTTATTATTTCACCCTTCAATTCATTCATCAGAGTTAATCTCCAGTCTGATATTTGTCAAATGTCCAACAAGGACTCAGAGTATTCCTATAGCAAAAACGATAAACTAAGTATATGTAACCCATAGCAAAAAGGATATAAAGTACATACATGTACAGGCTGGCCTACTGAGCACAGTACAAGAGCTGCCAGTCACTGAGACAAGCCTTTGTACACAACTGAATTCTTTACAGTAGGTCATTAAAGGGAAAAAGCCGTCACCACAAACTGAATTTGTATATCCCTCTACGCTATTTCATGAATGGCTCTTTTCAACCTTGTGATATCATTTTTGTTGTTAAATTGCTTAATTTTGCAGCATTACACTTTGCTCATGCAGTTCTGATGTTCAGAAACATCATGAAAAATACCTGTAAGAGAAGTGAGAGAAGAATCACAAGATTCTGATGATTTTTCAAAATCAAGTTGGGACAACTGCTGACTCCCTTTAAATAAGCACGTGCTGCTACAATGAAACAGTATTATTAGTAACAACTAGTGATGATGGTGTCTTCTACAACAGTTACAGTACTGACCTAGTGTTAACCTGACATCACCTGGTTTTGTATACTGGTCATGCATATTTTTGTGTCAGGTAGGAGATTTTTTGGTTTACAAGTATGAAATTCTGAGTTTTTGCCTGTTTGGTCATGACAGTTTGTCACGGGTTTGTGTGCTGTTCTGGTAACAAACTTTTAATTTGGATATGATCTGTCAGTGTCATGTTTTGTCGGTTTCGTTTCCTGGAGCTTGTCTTGGATTTGCCAGTACGATCATGTCCGTTTTCAGGCACACAAAAAGAAGAATTGACCACAGCAATTCCTCAGGGATTTGCAAATGGAATACAAGATGTCCTCTACCACTGAAAATTCTTATTACATGGGTTTGGAAACAGTTCTGATGAAATGTGTTAACAATTCTTTTTGATTTCTGATGACCTGAAATAAGATTGGACTTCAAAATTTGGGTAAGAACTGCTTATGGTTTTCAAGGACAAACTAATCCAGCACACATGTAGTTGCACCAAGTCCATACTAATCAGCACAGGAAAAAAGTATTTCCACTTTTACTGATAAACTATTGAGATAATGTTGATTTACAGAAAAAAAAAAACCCATCATCACATCACATATACCACCAAATCTCTTCAAATAAACATATACTCGTACCACACAAATGATGTAATAGGCCTACCTTGTTTTTAAATTTGTCAAAAAACTTACCATCGAGGGTATTCAAGCAGTACCTGACCCAGCTCCTCGGTTTCTTTCAGCTTCTGGAGGCGTTTTGGAGCTGTCTTAGCCATGTACTCCCTCACTTAAGCCTCTGGTTGCCGGTTAACTTTCATCCATGAAACAAGGGGCATAATTTCAGCATCAGATAGCTCGTTTTCTGTAAGAATAAAGAAATCATATATACACATAACATGCCATCACTGGGATGACCAAGCAAAAACACCTTCACATTTATTGAAATAATATTATGGACATAATATAAACACATGAGAGTGATCAGCCAAAAACAGGCTTGGGGTAATTGTAATCAATAATAGTAATTGATTACAATCAATTACATTTTTTGAAGTAACTGTAATCGTAATAGATTAATTTTGTGAAAGTTGCAAAGTAATTGTAATCGTTATCAGTTACAATGGCAAAAAAGTGACCAATGCTCTGACTTTTGATCATTCCTAAACTCAGCTTTTTAAATTGAGACTATGTTATTAAAATGGAAATGAAATCAAATTTTCATGCTGAGCATACTTCCTTCTCTAAGTCACCAGCTGTAGCTGCTGCAAGAAAAGGTATTTGCACTTTTCTAAAAGGGACTGATGAAATTCAAGCCAAAAATTGAGTTATTTTCTGTTCAGACCTTCAACATGCAAAGTTTGCTGTTTACACTCACCAGGCCTGGCAACCTCTTTCCTAGTCTCTGTTTCAGGCAAAGGTCTCTTTTCAGTTAAAGTTTGATATTCTCTCCTTCTGGCATTCCTTAAACGAAGCTCAATGAATCCAGAGGCGGAGTGTTTGGATGATCCAGGTATGTAGAATGATTCCTACATGAAGGACATAATAAAGCTGTATGTGACTCCTTGTGTTTAAATGCATTCAATAAGCATATTTTTCATGTCCTGTTAAAACAAAAGAAACTAGCTATACCTGTACTCATTACACACTGCAACTTACGATACACATAAGAATGCTGAAAATAGTTTTATACTCACATAGCCTGCACCAATACTGTCCTTTATAAGAGGGAATTCAGTTATGATGTTTTTAGCCAGGACAGTCTTGACCTCTCCACTTGGCCTGGAAAAAAGAAAAAAACTTAGGCGGAAAGCTCAAGTTCCTTCAACTTAAATGATAATTCACAGTTATTGATCAAAATCAAATGCGCTCCCATTGTCAGTAGAACTTACAACTTAAAAAGTATTTAAAACAAAATGATTAATATTTGACACCTGACAATTGGCATACCAATATATACAGGTCGTATCACTGAAATTCTGCAGCCATTACTTTGAAGCAAACATCTTACCTGTCGCCGTATTCTTGCATCAACTCAGAGACAAGTAGCCGAACCATCTTTCTCCTGGACTTGGCACATGGGACCCCCTTTGATAGTTCTTCTATAATAGTGTCCCCATCATAGGACTTGTGAAGTACCTCTGTTACACTCTGGGCAATAATGAAAGAAATGTTTTAAATTGCATAGCAGTTGTGTAAAAGGTGTAGCATACACCACAGGTATTGTCACAATAAAAATGAATGTCTCTCTGTACATAGGTTACAAAACAAAGACCCTTAGTTGGAAAACTGGTTTTGTTTCGTACAAGCTAGCTCCCAGGAATGGGTCCATACTTCTACAAAAAAAAAAAAATCAATAACTACTCACGAACATTTGGCTGGATACTTTTAGTCTCTTGGGGTTTAAGGAGGAATTAGTTGATGGACCAGGCACACGAACTTCTTCAGCACTTGAAGTGTTCCCTCTGTCGTCAAGTAGATCAGCCACTGGCCTTTTTTCTTGTGCAACCTACATGTATATGAAACAGCACATGTGGTCACCATCATATTACTTGTCATTTACAGTACAGGGTTTGTTTGGGTACAGTATAGTGGCTGTGAACTTCCACAACTGTTACCTCACAAAACAGTGTAAGCTAGGCATTCTCAAATTCTGTATCGAGGACTGATGTAATAATTGCGATCACCTGGGGCGTATGAGCGAACGACTTGTACAGGATGATGATCTAGCAGTTTGTCAATTGTTGTTACTGCAATTTCACATGGACTGACAGGTTGCACAACATATGCATGATAATGCTTCATGAAGTGCAATGTTTCCCACTTTTCTAACACTAAGTGAACAGATTCTTGTAGGAAAATGACCTCTCTAATTTTGCCATAAGTAACGTAAGTTTCACTTCTATCAAAGGCTACCATCATTCCTTTTCGGTACTTTGTGCCATACACATTTGCCCATTTAGCTATAAAGACATCTCCTAACAGGGGATACATCCCAAGTAACTGCGATATTTGTTGACAGTCTGGAAGTTCGTTGAGCAGTGTAGCTGTACCACGGCCAATTTCACATGAAGCATTTCCAAACTTTTGTTTTGAGAGCAACTGATAGCACTGGTATGTCTGATGTCTAAAAGCCATCGTTTTTGTAATATTCTTAAAGTTGCATACTATGTGTGATAGTCGACGAAAAAAGTTGTGCTTTGCTTCAAATCTCATGGACCAATAGTGAATCAGAGGTCCAATCTTTAGTGCAGCCAAAGGGTAATGGAGCATAAAGTGATGCTTAGGCTTAAGATTTCTGTCTGGAAAGATTTCCAAAAAATGTTCATGATGTCCTGAGATTAGGTTTGACAGAAAAGCACATTCACCAGGTGTGATAGCTGGAGAGAAAATGAGATCCATGCAATCACATAAAAGGAGAAGTAATTCCCAATATGCATCCCCTTCGGGAATAAGATCTCCAATCATGATACCAATGTTTCTGATGAGGGCCCACGTTTGGTTAAACTCCATCTAACATCTAACGTTTGGGCCGCATTTTGTCCTGGTGCCCCATCAGCATTGAGTAAAGACTGCCTTGAATAAATGCATGGTTTATTGAAACTATCAGGGAAGCCATAACTATGGCTCGTGATACGGGCATTGAGGGTATCTAGATCAAAATAACCATTGACAATCATCATGTTTAGTACAAGCTTCACTTCCAATGAGCAGACACCCTCTAACAGATCATGCATTATGTCAGGTACATAGTGACAACATGGAAGCACCTGAGTTCATTAAGAAGGCAATGTATTCGCACTCCTGTTAACGGTAAATCTTCTAGAGTCAAGTCTTCTGCATAATTTTCCTTTGTTCTTAGGTCTCCAGAAAGCTTTGCTTGTCTTCTTTGGTTGTGTGAAGTACAATGGTCACCGTCATGGAAGTCACAAAGCACTCCATCTGTGCTCTTTGTGTGTTCTTGAACGCATTCCCAAAACGCAGGACTTTCTAAAATAACTTTGATATTTTCTTTGATTGGAACATAGTGGAAAATACGAGGAGTTGGTACGTATTACCCCTCTACTGGTTGCATTGGTTCTAGGTGCATACCCTAAAGTTATCTCCTGTTCAATAGGAGCAATAAACTTCCTTGATGCCTGTAGGTACTGAAGTTGCCTATATTCTGTTTCAATACCAGAAAATGGCTTTTTAAAACTGTCAAACTGATCAAACAGTTCAAGGGCAGCTTCACTTCCTGTGTCTACATTTTCACTTATCAAGAACCTTGATGTGCTCTCTTTTAATGTAGACACAACTTCTTCAAAAAGTTGTGAAACATCCTCTACAATAGTGGAAATTGTACTCTGGGCGACACTGCTAGAAGCCTTTAGTTTACACACTAACATTAGGGAATCTATCCTGCGGCATTATTCATTCAATCTGGGCGCCTAGATTCTTTGTTGTAGTTTTGATGTAGTTTTGATGTAGTTTTAATGTTTTATATATTAACCTTTGTATATGTAGATACTTGTTGCTGTATATATTACCCTATAATCTTAATCTTCTTAACTTTTATACTAAT
>JAAAJZ020053306.1:0-10024 GCA_010015985.2 Actinopyga echinites
AAAAAAAAAAAGGCTGCATTAAAAACTGTTGATTGTCAGATCTATATCAGACTTTGCCTTGTTACCAGGGACCAGGGAGGGGTGTACAGTAAGACGCATTTAGCCTATTTGATATGAACATGGAAGTGCCCTTTTTCACAGTGTCTTTGTAGAAACTCATTGAACAACTTAAAAACCATGATTTTTTTTTTTATCACTTCCAACTGTACAGAAATTAATCTCAGATGTAAGTTTGAGTATTTTTATGCACACTCTGTGGTTACTTCATGTCAGGTAATTTGGATTGTAGACTGCTGCGTGTGTACATTTGTATAAATTGTAAATATTGTTGTTAAATTGTAAATATTGTTGTTTTTATTGTTTTTATTTTATTAATTTTCACTTTTTAATGTCCTGTTTATAAATTTTTATAGTTTTATAGTTTTATCTTTAGGCCTATACTGGAAATAAACAAACAAGCAGACAACCATACTTTTTTTTCTTTTCACAGGTTTATAGGATGAGACATACAGTTAAAACTGTGTCTGATGTTTGAAGTCTGAGGATGAGGAAAACACCACAATGCACACTGTTACATTTTCTGAGGATGTAGTTTACCATCCTCATAATGGTACCCATGCAAACCATAGTCCTGGTAGGAGTAAGCCAGGAGAACCAAGGAACGGGTACCTCCCTCAGCACAAGGCCAGGGAGGTCTTCATGAGAGAGAGGTCTCTGTCTGATCCAAGTCGACAGAAGGACAAAAGTAACAGTCATGTGACTCATGTCCCTAACAAAGGAAGGCAGGGAACTGGTGTTAAGCATGAGGTCTACAATCTATGGGCCTCAGCACCAAGTAGTGTTCATCAAAGATATTTTCAAAGACAATTGTATGGAATTGATGAGAACGTAATATTTGAAGAAGATGCAGGGAATGATCATTTTCTCCCATCAAGAGGACTTAGTGCTAGCTATGATGCTGGCGGTATGTTGAGAGGAGTCTATCCATTAGAAGAGGAGGAAGAAGAAGACTGGAGTGCTCTCTTTGTAAAGACTTCACGCAGAGACGATGAAAAGACCTTTTCAGTTCCCGCTACCCTTCCAGATGGCAGGCGTGTGACAGTAAGTGAATTTTCCTACTGGCAAATTTTAGAGATCATTGAAAATTTAAAATTGCATCGTGAATAAAGGGGGCTGGCTTGTTGTCATTTTGGCAGAGAGTAGTGTCAGTGATAAGAAAATCAGTTATTTCTGCTTGAAATTGATCAAATATTGGGCAATAATGTCCATAAAATTATGTATTATTATGCTGTAGAAGTTCAGTTTGTAAGTTTTACCTGATATGCTTGTGGGAGGTTGTAAAAAGTTGGCATGGCCTTTTAAAAAAATGTGACTCTGGGTCCCAATTAAATATGTTGTAATTTTAGCAGTCGCCCAGTAGTCTTTGACAACCAAAATTTGTGGTGGAAAACCAAAAGTTAGCAGATTGTTTGTCCCACTGACACCCAAATTTCATGAAAGAAGAAAACGCAGTATACATGGCAACATTAGATTTCCTTTTGGACAACTACATTTTTTCTTTGGGGCAACCAAAAAATACAGACAGGGTTCCACAAAATTTTCTTAAAATGACATCCTGCAGTAGATTTGCTAAAGAGCAACCAGTGAAGTTCTGTGTGTAAACATCATGAGTTGTGCTTTCTTTTTGACCTGCTGTAGTCCTGGGGTAAAATGAGTACTTGATTTGATTTTGAGTTATTGTGACATAGAGGAAATGATTCTTTGGTTTTTTAACCCATTTTTTCTGGCCAAATTCCAATGCATTTTCCTCTTTTTGAAAAAAATAAATAAAACTAGAATACAGTTATTTGGAGTGGGTACTCCAAAGTACCTTGTAAAAGCCTGCTTAGTGACTAGTAGATGTTAAAATTTTCCATCTTGTGAAATGGTCTCACAATTTTTAATATTGAGACATATATTGTAATTTGTTAAAAGGACCATTTAATGCTGGTTGCAGTTATTGTGTGCTCTGTTTTTTTCTGTACTCGTAATACAGATTATGCATCTTCAGTGTCAATTGGTTGCCTGTACTTTTTGTAAGTGGACTGTTTCCCTAGTCCCTTATTTAATTTATAAAATTGCAGAAAAATTGCCCTTTCTTCAGATCCTCGAAGAGATATTCATAGATTACATCATCAGCATCCACAAGAATTAGCTGAACTGTTCAACATTCAAAGGTGAAAAGGCATAAGAGGGAATTTTTCATGTTAATTTGATTCCCCATAATAATGATAGAATGATTTGCATTTTGCATGCTGTTTAACTATACTGTAATATATCTTGTGTGCAGCATAATTGTAGGATTTTAAAGAAGTTTGGTCCATTATGCAGTGACATACAGTAGGCTAATGTGTAACTACATGTACAGTACAGCACCTTCAGCTTTAGTGAACATGCTTCAAGGCATTAAGTCATAGTTCATGAAACAGGTGGATGCCTACAGTATTGACCTTTGTCATGTTCATGTAAATTTTGATAGAGCAGCTTGTATTCTGTTGTGTTCACATATTCTCTAGTACAGTACTGCTGTATATATCTTTTCTAAGGGTATCTATACGGGTTCTGGTTGTTCACGTTTTACTAAACGTTTTCATTTCATTTTACTTGTTTTCAACACCGTCTGCTGTATGCAGTGCAGTGTGAAACACAAGGCAAGTCAAAATGTGTGAAAAGATTTTCCCATCCATGTTAAAAAAAAGTGTTCAACTTACAAGCCCTGTATTAAAACACCTAGCTATTTCTGTACAGTTACAAAGTTTACCTTACACAAACAGAACTACTGAGACACCAAAGATCACACAAGGGAAATTGAAAACTGTGCAGTACTGTGTTGGTGATTTTCAGGTCTGAGTAGGCCTACATGGTTGATTTTTTTTGCTTTGAATGCTGTCAATGCATTGTAAATTATTAAAGATTTTTGCAAGCTCTAAGCAATTACTAGACTGTTTTACAAAAAAAAAAAAAAAAAAAAAAAAAAAATCAGTGCCTCAGACTCAGTGCATTGTTGGTGACAGAAGATTTTTCTATAAAGCTGTAGACAATGTAGGCCCATTGGCATGCAGTTTTATGAAGGACAAAATAAATACTGCCACCCTGATTTGTAGATGATAAAAGATTTTGTATTATAAACTTTAAACAATGATGGGCTGGCCATTTTATGTAAACACAAAAACAACGGTGAGTACCGCCTTGTAGATTATAAAAGATTTTTTTTTAAAGACTAAACAATGGGCAGTTTACAAGCATGCACACACAAAAAATAAGTCCTGGGGAAAAAATGCAAAAAATTTGATGATTTCTCCTCAAGTAAAGAAAAGGAAAAAGTTGGTTTGAATGTCTGTAGATCAGACTGTATTGTTACTATGGCATTGTTTAAAGCAATACTGTCTGTGTCATCCTTGGAGAGAACAATTTTTGTAATACAACCACAGTTTAGAAACTCTGCACAACACAGTTTACTTACAGTATTACTTTAAACTGATGCACATTTGGTGTTATAAACTCACCCTATTTTAGAGGTAACAGTAAGGCATGTCACCCCTGTTAAAGTGGATGTACGCAGGCCTGTCATAGTTTTTGCTGCCCTTTTTTGTCATGTGCCAATATTTTTACCAAGTACTGGACCACTAGTGTGAGGGTTAAACATGGGTCATTTTACTTTTGAAGATACCCAAAAAAGTCTGGGACATACTATGAATTTTTTTAATGTTAATAGGTACATGAGTTATTTTATTTACTCTCAAAATATCACCCAAATTCTGTTTTGCACTAGTTTTTTTAAATGTCTCAAGCTACGTGTAAGGCAATTTGGAAAATATCAAACTTGGAGCTTTCACAGTCTATGACTGACTTAGCTACAGTATGTGTTATCTTACTCCAAACTAATACTTCTTAAGTGCCTGTTAGATATGTTTGTCATTTGGAGTACATATCATGAAGCATATGCAGAGAGTGTGTAGTATCAAATAATCAGGAATAATCTTGCCCAAACAAAAAACTGCATGAGTTTGATAAACATATCAACAGGTACTTCACCTTGTACAGTAAAGTGTCCTAGAAATTCTGAGTACAGTTTGAAATTATTGAGAGTAAAGTAAACAGTCTGAGTATGTTAAAGCGTGACAGGTGTTTTCATACAGTGTAATTGATAATGGCTGATGAATGACAAAGTGACAAGTGCAAAAACGTGCACACTGTCATGGAAACTTAAAACTTACATGTATATTAAAGGGCCTATAGCACTCCCCCCCCCCAAATATATATTTAGACCTATTAGCGGTTAGGCCTAAATCTAGTTGTTAGTTATGCTTTGACTGAAATTCATTCAAACAATCATGCTCCACCCATGGTTGGCCAGTGGTAATTTGCATGTGTTGAGTTGTGTTCCCAATAAACCTCACAGTCACACACAGGTTGTCCTTCAAATTTGCCTGGATCAATTTCAGCATATGAAGCAGGTTACTGAGGCTGTGTCTTGGAAGTAGCACTTGTTTGTTTTTAAATTGGAGGCGTGGCTAAAGTTAGTTGGGAGAATTTGTTCTGTCTGGGGTGAGACTGGAGACAAGTCATCAGCTCAAGCTGAATTGCTCATGTGTGTTGTAAATTTACTGTACATGTATCTTGTGAAAGTATCAAGTATGGACCCTGAAAAGTTATGTCCTTGTGGAATGACCAGTGCAATGGGTGAGTGGATAAGGGTGGTGGCATTTAAAGCGATGAGGCTTAGCCTCCAGGAGCGGCTGCACAGTGCAGCGTTGATAGTGCTAATAGCGCTGATAGAGGCAGATTCAGTAGAGAGATTTGTATGTGTGCTATCAAACCTACCAATTGTCAAATGCTTCTGTGCAGCCCCTTCAGGAGGTTCAGGTTCGATCCCCGATGGAAAGTAGTATTAAGGTGGGTTTTTCATCCAGGAGTAATATGGTTTTCCCATCTGAAAATGACTTCTAAATTGAAAAGATTCCAAATTTAATCTGAAAATGTTGAGTTGGAAGCCACTTGATGTGAAGCTGTTAAACTTTAAAATCCCTTTTTGGGTCTCTCCCACATCCTTGGTCGCTTAGCATCATAAAAGAAGTGCCTCACGACCTGAATTATAAATTATTAATTAATTATTATATATGTACGTCCAAATTAATTTGAAAGTGATGAATGGAGACTCACCTTCCTTAATTTCTTTCTTTTATTGTGATTGGTCAAACCAGCATGTTATTCTGCACTACTGTTTGTTTACAATCTGTTTAGACCCCAGACAGTGTGCAGTCTGTTGCTGAACTGCTGGGGGAGGGGAAAAAAAAAAAAAAAAACCACAACAACAAATATCGGAGAACTACTGTAACAGTGAAGTAAAAGTAAATTAATTTCCTGTTGTATGTTAGTTAGATGAGGTTTAACGGCCCAGTTTCCAACCATCTGGTTCAAGTCGAATCTTCCACGGCCTTTTTTCCTGTTGTGGCTCACTGTTGTATGTTACTGTAGATGGGAGATTTGCTCACCCTGTTTTTTTTTTTTTTTTTTTTTTGAGAAACATTTTTAACAAAATCTCATCATATTTGCCAGTTGCCATACAAGTATTTTTCATGATTCTTCAGAGAACATATTTCACATGTTCAAACAAAAAAGTGCATTGAGTTGAATGCTATAGCATAAGCATGTCAAAGCTAAATTCTGTTAGTTATAGGCTAAAAGCTTGTAATGCTGATGTCAAGAAGAAACTTTAAGTGTAACAGGGTGTACCACTTCTCCATTCCAACATAAATCTGTCACTGTGGTTTAGTAAATGTTACAATTTGGTTACGAAGCCACAAAATTATAATGATTATACTGTAGCCTACCTGTAAAAGCCATGTTCAGTATTGAGACAGCTGTGCACATACAGGTATACATAATATTAATTAACTGTAAAACTAGGTCACAGTTTGTGCCAGTTAATTGCTTAGTGTGCATTGTTACAACTTGCTGGCAGTTTATCATGAAATGTTTATTTTCATTGCATTGGCATAATGTTACAGATAATATACTGTGCATTCAGTAGCTTTCTGTAGAATGCCCAACCTTCTGAGCGTACTTGTCAAAGATACATACATGTACAAAATTGTTTAGAAAGTTGTGAGAAATTATCGATCAGTCTAAAAGTAACCTGTAGCTCTGGGCTCACCCTTTTGTGCATAATTTAAACCTTGGAAAAGTAATGAACTCAGCACGTTTCTTCTTGTTTCCTCTCAAAACAAAAACATTCACTTTGACACATGCATGCATTTTTGACAGACTGTACAGTACATATGGTGTCCCTCGTTCCTACTGCAGTGGTTTCCTTACTGTCTTTTTGTGGTGTGGTTCTGTGCTTCATTTGTGCATCTCTAGTGTCCGCTGTCGTAAATTACAAGATGTACGCTTCTTAGAGATGTTTTGAAAATATTTGTAACAACAAAAGATAGGACTTTACTTTCTGCAGAAGTCCCCTCTAGCAATAGTTGGGATCAAATTTCACTTTTAGTGAAATTTTTACATTTTGCTCCGAAAATGGAGAATGCAGTCGTGAGACTTATGCAGAGCCAGAGGATATAATTAGGTGAGATGTTGGCAGGTGAAAATCTGTGCTTGTGTTTGGAAGAGCTTTAAAATAATAAGATGGTGGGTAGAGGATTCAGTGTTTCATGGGAACAAGATGACAGTAAATCCCCCTCCCCCCCAAAAAAAAGGTAAATTTAATAAGTAAGTTTTGTGACAAATCCTATTGTGACTCGGTTTCTTTTTGAGATTGGAGTGTTTTACCAATTTCGTTCTGGCTACTTTGTGATAGTCAAATACCTGTCGCATATGGGGTTAGGTTATTAATGCTGTTGGGAATTATTCAAAGCTGTGTGATGTCTTATTTAGAGGATATGTTATGTCAAGTGGATCCTTAGTCTGCATTGCTGGAAGTACAGTACGTATGGTCACTCCCTAAAGCAGGTGCTTTGTAACTTTCAAACTATTGTACACTTTGCAGTGTGGTGAAATTTTGAGATAACATTTTGTTCCCAACCAGGACAATTCCCACCCGCACCCGGACGGCTCCCCTTTGATGAATTCCCCTGGGGAGAGGGTTAGGGTTAAGTTTAGGGTGGGTGGGAATAGTCTGAGGACAACTTTCCATCCAGGGGAGAGTTGTCCGCTGGAAATTGTCAGAGGGGGAATTGTCCAGGAACCACTGAGATGACATAACTACCTATTTATGAAGCATTATTTTTACAGTATACAACAAGTAGTAAACATAATTCTCAAATTAATTGCACAAATTATGTTTTTTTTTATATCTTATCTTATAGAGAAAGGAGTCTTCCGTATTCTGTACCTCTGCTATGGAATAGTCTGCCACTTAGTAAAAAACAAAGTGGCTATGTTATGATATCGACTTACAACTTAACCTTTTTATGCATTAGTAGCATTACTATGGTAAGCTTGTTTTGTAAAGTGCTTCGAATTGAACTATGCTTTCAAGCAATTGGATTTAGCAATGTATAAAGACACAATTATTATTATGCTATAATAACCATAGGATGAACATTTCTGCTCGGGCCCATGATTTCTCTAGTTGGAGTTAAAAATTTTTTAAGCTTATGTTAAATAAGCAGTTAATCTGTTGATATGTTGGGACAAAGAGTTTAAAGTTGTGGAAGAAAATTTTTTTGACAGTTTGCTTAAATTTTGTCACCAGCAGGACTGGTGAGTACTGTCTTTTTACAAGTACATAAGTATATAACCCATGGATACAGATTTGCTTTCATTACATGCTTTTAAGTGATTGTGCACACAGTAAATGCTTTCATAATGCCAGCAATTTTTTTGTCGCTTCAAAGTGAACAAATTGTGTTCTGTAACTGTAAGACTGTAAGTATAACTCAAGATGTCCACTAGCATACACTGAAGATTACCAGCCTGTTTCAGTACTGCACTTGTTCAAAGGTCCTTGACAGTAGGTATACATGTCAGGGGTATCCTTGCCTTACTTTCCAGCATCGTGAAATATTTAACTCTACCAGTGTCTTTTATACTTTCATAATTTCTTTTTCATAATGACTAAAACCAGCTCCTCAAAGTGGTTAAGATTGGCACTTTCAACATTATCTCCCTGTGTGTCAGGATAGTGAAAAGGAAGAGAAGGATGTGATATGTAGTAATTCTACTTGAGGAGGAGTGGAGGAAAGTACTTTATAGATTCACTGAAAATAAACATCAGTAATGAGAGTTACATTATACCCTTTAAAAAAGAAGTATATCCGGCTATCAATCAAAATGTAACAAGCTTGTGTAGAAGACTAGGTTACACAGTATATCCAGATTTTTGGACATGCACAGTGCAGTCATCAATTTAAAAACCATATCAGACAGTGTATGGTGAACTAATTTCAGTTGCCCTGTCACTTGGATGGTACTTTTTTTGTTGTAAGAGTATTGTAAGAATAAAACTAAATTCAGATGCTAAAAACTAAAAATATTTCCTGTGTTAACTGGCAAGTGTGTGGAGGAAAAGTGTTTTCATGACCGCAAGTGTCCCCCCTTTCTCAATAAAAAATAAGGGAAACTAAAGCAAAAAGAGAAAGCATCTTGGTAGCTACTAAATATTGGATGTTACATGTGTATGTGTGTGTAGGTTGTATTGGGTGGTGTATTGGGTAAGTTCTCCAGTCCTCAGCGCAATCGCATTTTGGTCCATGCAGTATAACACTGGTATGCGCTATACAGGTTTGCTGCAAACTACTTGTTTGCTTTCACAATTTCACACATATTTCAAACAATAGCCCATCATCAAAGACAAGCGTCATGGCGTGTCTGCTTTCCCACCTATCTCCTCCTTGTTCACACCTTGTATATCAGCAGCCACCTGAGAATATTCTCTCGACATCAAAAAGTTTGGCTACTTTGAAAGAAAGTGATGACCATATAACACAATTATTTGGAAAGTCTCCAGTGCATGGATCCATACCTGCCACATGGTTTTAAAGTGAATTTATGAAGGGGGTGATACATAAAGGAAGGATGGGAAAAGAATGGTACTTCTACATACCTTACATTTTATCCCTTTGCGAGTATCAGTCATCAGAATTAAGTGTTTCAGTGAAATTCAGTCTTTTGGGATTCAGGCAGATCTACAGGTACAGTAACAATATGTGTGAGAGTTTTGGCCCCAAATCAGGGTTGCCAGTTCGGCGTTTTTAACGCCAAAAGTGGTAAATTTGGCGTTTTGTGACCATTGTTGGCCGGACAAAAATGAAAATGCACGCCAAACAGTATTTTGGTGTTTTTTGGCGTTTTTTCACCAATTGCACATTTTCCCTTCAAATACATGCATTTTCCTGGAATTTCGCTAAAAATTGTATGAAATGTACTCAGGCAGTTACATCACCAGTGCAAATTAATACATTAGTTACTTGGCTCTTGATATAGCACATCATTGCATCATTTTATAGCGCCATTTTTGCGGAAAACGTATTTGGCATTTTTTCTTCACTCTGAACGCCAAATTTGGCCAGAAGTTTCTCAGAAAATCTGGCAACCCTGCCCCAAATGGTATTCATGCTACATATCTAGGTGTATAATATAGCCTACTGTATGCACTGTAGGCCCAGTGTCAAATGATAGTAGTGACGCGGAGAGATCAATTTGATCTCTTTAGGTAAAGGTCCTGTTACTTCTTTCATCATCTCTAGCATAGGTGGAAAAAAATAGCAATCTGGGAAGCTCCATGCTGGGACATTTTGGTATTTGGAGGGAAATTTGACTAGTTTTGTATATAGAACCGTATAAAATCTGTGGGAAATTTTGATTTGCTTGCGGGGAAATTTGATTTGCTTCCAGGGAAATTTACATTTTTTCTGGCCCTGATGTCTAGTGACAGTGAATAGTATAGTTTAGATTCCATGGTTTGAACTGAATTACGTTTTCCATTAAATAAACATTGAGACTGCAGATTTTTTTCCTGTTTGTTTGTCTTTTCTATTTT
>JAAAJZ020053417.1:0-10023 GCA_010015985.2 Actinopyga echinites
TTAAATTGGAGGCGGGGCTAAAGTTAGTTCAGTTGGGAGAATTTGTTCTGTCTGGGGTGATGCTATAGGCCCTTTAAATGCTGTTCCTCCTATAAATATTAATTGATTTACCTGAAGCTTGTTTGCAATAACTCCAAGTCCTGGGTCTTGTGTGGTGTTGAGAAATTTAAGGTCAAAGGGTCATTTAGTACGGAAGGGAAACAATTTATTACATAGATCCATTGCTGTTCCTCCTCCGAAGTTTTAGGTAGATACTCTTAAAAATTAGTCCAAGTAAACTATTATTTGTGGGTCTCATGTGGCATTTGGGAAATTCATCAGGCAGTTTATTGCTGGATTATATAATTCATGCAGCAGAAGTTTATTTTTTGCTTCATTATGTTTCTAATTCAGTTGTAAGCACTTGCAGCGTTTTCCTACAGTATGTTCTGATTGGCTGAAAAGACCAGTCTTATAGTGGTTGAGAGAATCAAACTAACAGGCTTCCGTGCACATTACAGCGTAAGTTTTGTGTGATGTGTTCATATAGTTATACATTTTCCTGTGTATTTAGAGAAAACACTTTGAAAAGAGATAATTTGAAAAGAAGGGCAAAATTTCAGGAGCTGTAAAATGAAGTCAAGTCAAATGCTCAGAATTCACACCATTGAAAGGTGCATAGATATACAACAAAGAATGCACTTCAGTGAAACCTTGGTGCAACCAATTCTTACTGAGGGGTGAGGGTGGGGGGTTACATAATACATGGTACAGCACTGGTTACCCTACTGGCATTTTTGTTTTGGAAAAAACCCCAGTAACGATGATACTATTAATTTTATCATCTGAAATGTGATATTATATCTAATTACTTTTGGCTGTTGCACAAGCCAGCATCTGAGCCACCATGCATGATCCAACGAAGCTTCCAAAGGAAGAAGTCATCACTCTAATGGCAAACTGAGTGATCAGTAATTATAAAAACAAAAACTTCTTCGACCAACCAAAATTAAGAGACATTTTCTGGTAAAAGATGTGGTTTTCTAATTTAATTATTGAACACAGGCTTAAACCCTCCCCAATGCATGTATTAAGTAGTCACCCTTCTCTGTAAATTCTTACATATCAGTTGCTTCAATGTAGGTCAAGGTGACACCTTGATTTTGAATGTTAACTCTTTAACAGTTTTTCACTTAGATGACTGTCTCCTTCTGTGAGACACTGCAATCTTTTTTTGGAGTATCATTGACACCATCCAAGACCTTTTTCACTTCTTCCCTTGATATGCCTCAAATCATAAAAATTTTGTGTCACAGACAAACCAGTGAGTTATTATGAAAATCATGTCACTATTAATAGTCCTTCAGGAAGTGTGAGGAAATCTTTAACCTTCTTTTTCGACCCCTTCCATAAAGCACAGTTCTTGATTGTAAGAACTTGTGCTTTGAAAATGTGATGGAATGTGTTGGCAATGTTTATGGATGGCGTCCAATCTTCCTTTTACATCTGTTTATATGTAGAAGTGCAATGTGACACTCTATATTGCTGATAGGCCATAAGCATTTGACCTTTGACATTTACTGGTGGTATAATTTCATATCACATGACACTGAAGAAATGCACTCCTGACTTAATTTCCTGTTTTCACCCATGTCACCCAGTACTTAAATTTGCTGTTGAATTTTGCCAGAGGATTACATAGTATGTGAAATTTGTACAAATTTTAATCATTTGGTTCTTTGTTTTTTTTTTACTTATTTATTTTATTTTATGCTCAGTTTGGGTCAGTGGTGTAGCCAGTTTTTAACCAAGGAGTAAGGGTGGGTTTTTTTTACACAATGAGATTATAGTACCAAATTCCCTTTGGCAAGGAATCTCAAAGCCTTGTGGCTTTCTAGTTTTATTAACATTCATACTTTCATGTTTAATTGTTTACAGCAATTTAAAAGATGCATGGATGGGTATTGCCTAATTGGTAATGTTTGAAACTTTGAACCAGGTCTGGCACAAGGTTTTTCCTTGTGGAAGTTCAGAGTCTAATTACATAGTGGGTGCCATATGTTATCCAAAGTAACCAAGGCTGATGGTGGTTACCTCAAGGAATATTCACCTCCAAGCCTTCACAAACCGTTAGTTCCAGAGAATTATCAAAAAATTACTAACTGTTGATTTTGACCAAACACTGAAAAAATGACAAAACTAAGAAAAACTTCAAACTTACCACAGCAAATATATTTCATAAATATTGGAAGTAAATTCTGAAAATATTCTTTTATTCAAACATTCACCCAAAAAATTACAGCCATTTACATCATATGGGCAGATTTCTTCTATGGTATCTCTTCTGTACTGAGTGAAGGTTCATATGTTCTCATAATATTAGCATACGTCTACTTAGAAACAAAAATCAACTAAAGTGACCAAGTATTGGAAGTTTCTTCAATCCTTTACATTTAGGCTTAATAGTGACAAATTAACACTTTTCTTTGACTTTCTTTTTTGGGCTTTAAAATTATTAACCAATAAACTACATAATCCATCTAATCTATTCTCCCCATACAAGGATTTTCCATCTTTTTTTCTTTTTGTGTGTGTGTGATCAGAATGAAATAATTGACAATCGAGGTTGACCGGAAAACTAGCAAAACAGTCAGCCAGACAACACAAGTTTAATTTCCTTTATCTTTTCTATTCATCTCAAAAGTCATTTTTCCTTTCTTACCATTTCAAAAATTTTTTGTATCTTTTTCTTAATTGCATTCTTACTTTTCCAATTAAGGCAAATCTTCCTCCTAATAAACAAGAAAAGTTATCTGGTTAAGGCCAATTGTGCACTCCTTAATTACCCCACCCCTCCACGACTCCTTAGTTCTGTAATATTTCAATTTTCTAAGGACATCATTCTTTTTTTTTTCCTAAATGTCATTGCCTGAAAGGTAAGCTTAATCTCCTTTACTTTTACTTTACAATGTACCCTAAATGCCCCTTCCAACCTCAGCCCCTACCTTGAAGAATTTTGTATAAGAAGATCTGTTTCCTTTTTCTTCAGTTTTTCTGCTGGTTTAGTAAAATGATTCTGTAGTATTTTGTGTTACAGTTCAAATTACCATTAACTAGGAATCTTGTTTGTTGCAGATTCTTATACTTGACAATTCTCCCAATTTTAAAGAAATTGTTAAAACAGGCAAAACTGATGCACATCACATAAACTGTGAGGTAAGCAAAGCTTAAAATATCTTCCATGATTTCAAAATCACCCTCGTCTTTTGAACCTTGAAAATACAATAATCCCACTTAGTGGCAGAATGAGACTACCGTATGCTGCTACCAACAGACACAAATCACCTTTTAACATTCAGTTTAATCTGTAGACATTTAATTTCATCGTTTAATCTGTTTTAATTTCTTACTGTTTGATGTTTCTTTTTACCTGTTTCTGTTTGTGCATTATTTTATTTACTTATTTTCTCAACTTTGTACTTTCTTACATTGTGTTTTGCCAATGTCTATACATTGTGAGCGTACCATTACCCCTCCTGGGATAAAATAGTTTTACTTGAACGTGGACAAAAAGACATACTGTGACCCTACCTAGAATGTAATTAAAAAGTTACTTTCACATCATGTTCTGACTGGCCATTCCTGCAATACAATGCACTAGATAAAAAAAAACTAAAATACATCAACAACCTTTACTTAGTGTGTAACCACCTTCAAAGCCTGTACAGCTATGAAGCAATAAGATCTAAGTGTGAGATATGACACCATACGAGGGTTATTATGTAACCTTGTGCATACATCAAGAATTCAAACAAATGTAAATTTTTTTTACCTTTTGACTTCTGACCCACAGACTCATTAAAATGCAACAGAAGAGGTACCACACAATCAGGAATTCCCCTTTTGAAATAAACTGTCAAATCTCTGGGACCTATGAACCAAGGAAGTCCCATTCCATTCACTGTAACTATGGAATGGGTAGGTGAACTTTTAAACACCTTCAGTCCACTGTCTGACAGACCAGCTGAAAGCATTTACAACCTACACATCATTCTCTTTGACAATACCTTTCAAAATTACTTCATGAGGTCTTTAAGAACGGTCAGTAAAATTCACTGGCAAAAATATACAATTTATATAATTGTTTTTTTCTGTAATGAAAAACAAAACTCACAAATTATTAATTAAAAGTTCTGTTTTTTCTTTTGTCAAGAGAGTCAATCTTGACATTAAATACTGAAACAGTGAGAAAGAATAAACAAAAAGATTTGATTAGTTAGCCATGTGACCTTGCAAATAGTACATACAGCTGAAATGGGCGACGAACTTACTAAATCCGTACCTTGCAAATAGTACACACGGTTGTAAAAGGAGACTAATTTACTGTATCCATATCTTGTGAATACTAGTTAAGTTAGAATAGAGACACTAACTTAAATTTCTAGATCCATACTATCCAAATAGCACATACATAGTATGTATGTGTAATGGCAGAATTAGTTTCACTATATACCTCTTCAAACAACACTAAAGCAAGCAAACTGTACTATCTGTCTTAATATAAGAGCAATTATACCAACCATTAATGACCAACAGCTTTCATTGTATGTTCACATGCTGCTCAAAGACTTTACGATGGCCCACTTATGGACCTCTAACAAAATTCATGGCCCAGTTACACCAGCATACAATATCACATCCTACTTCTATTATACCTACAGCCTATATCAGAGGTTGGCAAAAAACAGTCCATGGTCCACGCCCAGCCAATTGATGGGATTAATCTGGCCTGCCAAGTATAGTTAAATTATACCTTTTTAAGTATGCCTACACCAATCTGGCCTGCTGTGAAATATCACTGCTAAAAATCAAAATGCAACCAAGTACAGCTTGTTAAAATGAGACCCAATAAAATGTGCCACTATATAGAATATTTTTGATTCTATTCCTCTTCTCATTGATTAGTTCCACGTCCAGTGCAAGTTCCAAAGCAAGGAAAGTACAGCATAATTCTGATTTTAAGCAGTTTTCACCATGCAAACCTTTCCTCATAGGCAACAGTGACTACCTTCCTTTGGAGGCCAATTCCAATTTTTTAAAATTAATAATTTGGCCCAAGCCCACAAACAGATTGCCAACCCCTCATATACAACATGTGTCACTTGGTATAACACTAGCTATTTCCACCCCAAAAAAATAAATTACAAGTATGGTGAACCACTCTTTAATTGCAGCTAACCTGAGACTGCACTGGTCAAGAATCCATTCTCACACTTGTTCTTTAAAGCTAAACACACACGGACATCAAAAACATGAAACGTGAAACAAAAAGTCTGCTGTGTGCGTTGGACAAAAACAGAAACAGTTGTTTCGCTAAACAAACATGTTTGTTTGGCTAAAACATTTCACAAAGCAATTGTTTCTGTTTCTGTCCAACGCACACGGCGGACGTTTTGTTTCGCGTTTCATGTTTTGTGTTTTCTAACATCCGTTTGTGTTGGGCTTAACTAAAACTTAAGTAACTCCATTCTAACCTCTTTTTATGTTGTCATTTCAAAGATACAAAATTGATGCTGCATTTTATTGGCAGAGGAAAATTCCTTTTCTGAAAGAAAGTTTTACTTTTTACATGATAACAAGATATTTATTTTGGCTGTGGTTTGAGCTTAACTAATTTACAGAAAACATTCTATTATGACCGCATCATCAGTGAAGACCCAAAGGCTACTCCTTGATGAAACATGGTTGCACTTACACACAAACTGTTATAATAATGTCATCTTGGGCAGCATGCATATAATCAGATGCATATTAAATGCAAATTACATGCTAATTTATACCACATTTGCAAGAAGAGATCATAACTTATCAATGACCTGAGAGGACCACAGAGGTGTGGTAGGATACATTCTTGCATACATAATGATAATAAAGCAAAAGTTAAGATATTAAGATCAAAACTGTACATAATACTGAGATTCTCAGATCATGGTGACCAAATTTCCCAAATAACTTCATGACAACCAAATGCTGACAGACAACTGAAAGTGATTAGTATCACTAATGGCAATAAATTTGTATTCACTGCTTTCAGTATTTCCTATTATGTTATCACCTACTGAGGATGCATGCTTTCTGTAAAAGACACATAATTTACTATCTTTTACCCCATCCAGAGCAACTCCCAGCCCAATGCCCTACCCCCAATCACATTCCCTATCTCTTACTCTGTATAAGCATCAACAAACAACATCTATCTCAAATTTCTTGTTGGATGTGTGTTGTGCTTCTGATCTGCAGAAAGGGTGCATGTGAGTTTAGCATCCCTGTTCCCAATATTAGCCATCTGGAGACCTTTAGAGTGTGGCCCCCAGCACCAAGTATCACCCATATTTCCTTCCAACTCCTTCCCTTTCATTTTCACTGCAACAACACCCCTGTGGCCTGTGAATATTATTGATGGCCGAAAAAGCCACTGGTTTTTAGACCATTGCTCAATGCTGAAGAGTATAGCACATAAATGCCAGCTTTTGACTGGCATGTCTTACATTTGTGAATTTGAATTTGTATTCAAAGCATTAGAAGTAAACCATGTTAATCTCTAATGTGAATTTAACGATGACTAACCTGTCACAAAGTACCTACTACTGTAATCCCATCATTCCAAGTGAAAGAAAAACTGTCCAACAAAGCAATCTTGACAAAGGACTCGATGCCCCCTTTTATTCACGAACTTTTCAACCATTTTTGTACCATTTTGCATTGGCATGCATTTGATTACTTCCACTTTTGAGCCCATTGGGAAGTTAATCATTCACACAACATGATTTAGAATCATCTATTCTTATTCTCAGGGTGGGATAATTATAAACACCACTTCCTTGTACATAACGTCACTATGGGATGAAATCAAGTGGTTCTTTTCACGCCACGGTATATATTAAACAAAAAATGGGTTGTCACCATTTCCAACGCCCAGACTAAATATCTCTCTGACGTCTTTTAAAAAACATTAACCAGCTCATTTTTTCAGTTTCTTAATTTTTCAAGGAGAATTTTACAGTTGAATCACCACATATGAAGATTACCCAACATTCTTGAAGAATATGAAACCTTCATCCAAACAATGATTGTATTCAGGAGCAGTTTCCAAATGACACAGAATTTTAAATCGGGCAAATGATGGAATGACTAAGCAATCATACTCTTATACTAAAGTATATAAAACCTTTGCAATACATGCAGTACAATCAAATCTGGTCACCGTGAATGTAATAGCGAATCATGTGTTTAATAAATAGTTGTAAAATAATTATAATAATTGGTCCTTTCTGTTCACTTTGATAGAATTTTAAACTACAATTTTACAGAAACTGACAGAGATATAACCACAGGAATTAAATCTAATAACTGTTCTGCAATATTTTTGAGCACAAACGTTTTTTCCAAATAAGCCCAAGCAACACTTTTGCAAGTCACATGACAATGAAATCTTATCAGCGATCCAAGCAGCCCTTTCCTATGTACAACATAATCACCACAGTATTACTAACATGTCCTATGTTCAGTGAAGTATTTTTTTTTTAAATTGCCAAGTTGACAAACATATCCCCACAAGTTTGATATATACCAATCACTTTACCTGTACCCATCCATGTACTGGCACAGATCAAGTGAATCTATGAGTTATAAACTACCACATCATACTCTCAAAACGTTTTGTCTACAACACAATGCCTCTTTCTGTTTTCTCTCTTTTTTTCTTGTTTTTTATTTTCTGTTTATTTGTATTTTTTTTTTACCACAAAATGCAATCAAGTGTCTATCACATCGGCCGTTTGAAAAGGAAATATTTCAAACTGTAAAGTAAGAGGTATTGAATATTCAGCAGAAGCCCTCTCTACCAACTGAGGTCAACAACTGTTTTTACACTTATTATTGCACAAATGCTCTTTGAATATTCATTAATTTTTTTGTAATATAATTTCATCTCCAATAGAATTTTCACTTCTTCATAATGTTTGGTTTGATCTGAATATACATAAAATTGATTTCTATGATTATTTCGTACCTTGCCCTTTCTTTGTTCACATATCTATGACCTCTCTCACACACACACTTTTTCCCAAGCTAATTTTGATTACAGCAAAGAGAGCAAAAGGAAAAGAAATCACACTTTAAATTGAATACAAATTGTGTGCCACTAGTATGCAGAATTTTTAACAAACATTGCAGAAACCATTTTCTCCTTAGAGGCTTAAAGAACTTTTGACTGATACCAAAACTGTTTCAGATCTTAAAGAATGCCACACCAAATCGTTAGAGTATGCTTCTAAATTTATGTATCTGTAGATTAGTACCTATGTACACAATACTGATAAACTTTGTTAACGAAAAATCCCGTTCACATTATGCAACGCAACCCAATCAGACTAGACTGTCCTCACGAGCTTAAGCTGTACAACTCTGCTGCCAGAAAACAAGTCATGAACTGATCGCAACTAGCTGAAATAGTTTAAACTTTGACAACATGACATAATAATCATGTCTAAATAAGTTTACATTGCAGTATCAGAATTTGAACAGGTCTTATCAGCAAGTACCACCAACCAGGTGGACTGTCATTACTTTCATACAATATCTAAAATTTCCTTGATAATATTAATAATGCATTAATCGTATTTTTTATCTTCCATTTGTCAAATAAATCTGAATAACTAAACAAACACCAACCTATCATATTTTCATTGTCACATGCAACTCCCTCTCCCCCCTTTCCCACCTCTTTTGGTTACCTGAACAGGTACTCATCTTGATAATAAGGCTTGTGATGAAATAGGCTCAACAATGGATCCCACCATATTTGACTTTCTGTACTTTACTCTTCTGAATGATCATGTATTGCTTGATGAAACAAAGGTTAATTCAGAGAAAATGATTAGTTTCCATCAAAATACCAGAATCCAGGTTTTCACTTTGTGGTGTTAGACAGAACTTTTAGTTCCCATCTGTTAAAATTCATTCATTTACTTCAACAAAGAGATCAGATAAATAATGAAAAGGTCAAAAGGTCAATTTTCTTAATGTCTTTCAGACAAATGGAATAAGAGGTTTCAGTTGCAACCTTTATCTACGAAATGGATAACTGGAGGATAATATCTCCATAATCTTGTCTTTTTCTAAGAGAAAAGTAAAAGATTTGAGTTTAAGCTCTAAAGGCGTTCCCATGTTTATACAAGAAACACAAAACTCCCAAATTTGAAAACAAAAGAAAGAAAAAAAAAGGAAAAGGACATAAATTATCTTTTAGCATCAAGGAATGAGATTTGAAATACTCTGAGGAATAAATACAACAGCTAAGGAATGGAAAAATCTCACGAAAACGAGAGATGGGAATGTTTGAAATATTGCGTTTCTTTAGTGCGTTGACATGTTTGGGGGTCCTTTTTCTGGAATCTCACTTACTGAGTGATAAGCAGTAGACAGCATTAGTTTGGTTTAGTGAATTGACAGTTTTGGGAGACCCTCTTCTGGAATGGAAGCTTCCTCCAAGATAAATATTAAAGAATGCTACTTCAGTTTAATTTAGTTCAGTGAACAAAGGGTCATGATATCACTTTGGCACAACATGGACCCAATACTTGATGGTGGGTTAGTTTTGATTTTTATCTTTTCTTGAATATATCAAGGAAAAAAACCTACAAAGGTTTCTTGTAATTCTCTACTACAGGCAAGACTGGTATTGTATCTAAAATAACAGGCAATAGGAGAAAAACAACAACAAATTTGAGCTTAAAATGCAAAACTGGTCAGCCACCTGAAGTGAAATACTTCCTCAACATAATTAAAACAGTTTTGTTCCAGCCTAGGCTGCTAAATAATATCATAAAACGAGAACTTTAAAAGGCTGGTAAAATAGGCTAAGAGACATGAGAGTATAATACAAAATGTGTCTCAAAAAACAATTTCATTCCTCCAAATTCAAGTGGAGGCAGTGTGTTTGGCTTAGAAGAGTTGACCAACATTCTTTAGTAGTCCCAATTG
>JAAAJZ020053527.1:0-10021 GCA_010015985.2 Actinopyga echinites
TTTTGGGGGGGTGGGGGGTGTGGGGGTAGGGGGGGGGGGGGTGGGGGGGAGTCCTGCTTTTGCAGCTGAGCGTGTCATTGCTGATCGTTATATAGTAGTGTCTCTCTCCTGATGTCAACTACAGTGTATACCTGTGAGGCCCTCGGTATTATCTGAGAGCAGAAACAGATGTAATATGTGGATTCGACAGATCTTGAAGGTTGGGAGTTTTAATTGTATGCAAAACTCATGGAGAATTTGTCAATTGTACTTGGAAAAAAGGATTTGCATTTTTCAGGGATGTTTAATTTTCATATTGTAGCATGTTTTAGTAGTTATACCTTGATTGCAAAGTGCTTTTATGGGAAGATATGGGGCTCATTCTGTTGGATTGCACTGAGAGAGTCTCATTTTGTTGCATTCTCACTGAGTCTCATTGTTTTGCACTTTCACTTCTGTTGCACTGACACTGAGAGTCTCATTCTTTGATTTACAGGAAAGAAGAGCACTGGAAAGAAGGATATCAGAATTAGAAGAAGAAGTAAAAGTGAGTTTAGACTTCATCAATATTCTTTTTAAAGTCTCCTCCATCCTGTCCTATCCTTACCCTCTGTATACTCATTCCTCCTGTCTTTATCTTTATTATGTATACAGCTAGTAATTTTCCTGCACATAGCCTAGGCTCACCCTTCTATCTGTCCATTGACTTCCTGGCCATTGTATGACAGTATAGTGTGAACTAGATTATCCTCATATAGTAGACAAGAGGTTGTAATAATTTAGGAGTTCTGTGGAATGATCAGAATGGATTCCATGAAGGAAATGGAAGACATGCTTTAAATATTTGAATATTTTAAGGCGTACCGTAGTCCGAGTATAATTCATACTTTTGTTGCTAACCTTTTCCCTCCCAACTGTTCTTTGCTGTTTAAATTGTTGAGAAACACATATTGGACCTTTGAATTAATTAGTTCCATATAACAAACCTGAGTAACCAATAATTGAACAGTGATGCACTAACCCATATTCCAGCTTCATGGAAGAGGATTGATTACCCAGTGTGTTTTTTTAAATCTTTCACTAGTTTGTAGTTGTGAAGTATGTGTGTGTGTGTGTTTATACATAGTTATTTAGTGGTGGTGGGGAGTGGGGGGTTGATGGTGGTGGGGTGTCATTGGAGGTAGAGGGAGAATATTGAAATACTGTTGACATAGTGCGACAGAGTGGCAACTAATTCAGTCAATTGGTCAACAAATAAATTCCTTATTTTCCTTGTCAGGAGGAAGTGAGGATAAAAAGATACTGGAGAAGAGTAAGGCTATTTGACCCTTGACACAGCATTTGCATACATTTGCATAAAATAAAAGAAAAGCTTTAATTTTCACAATTGACATCTAGGGTGCTTTCTTAAGAGAGAACGAAACTAGCTTTTGACGAGAAAAGAAAACCTCATCCGGTTATATAGTAGTATAAACTGTAAGGTATGACTTCTGTGGCTAGGTTAAAAAGGTGCTGCTGTTTGCCAGGAACTGTATAAATGAATAATTGTTTCAGATTTGTGCCTTTCATTAAATTTAGAGATGAGCAGAGAAGTATCATTCAGTAACAGTCTATCTAAAAATATACTGGCATTTGAAAGCAAGTTATTATAAGCTAGTGATCAAACATGTTCTTTTGTTATCAAAATTTCATCAGTTTCATCCTCAAACAATAATCTTCAGAAGGGAAATAGTTTCAATGTGTCTTTTCCCTCAAATCATTCCAAATATTTAAAAGGGATCAAGTGCTGTATGTGCTAGGTTTGTAATGTACTAACCTAAGGGTGGTAAAACAATGCTTTCTCGTTTGCGCGGGTGGAAATGCTTGCTGAGCAGAGCTTACGAGTTCTGGAGTGTAACTTTGCAGTTTTGGAGGAAGGGGCGTGTCTGTTTTCATGGCTTCATGTTCTTACATCTTTCAGCTGCTTAATATTAATCCTTCTTACTGTAAGAGAAGAGAAATTATTTCTCACTACTCGCATCTTGTAACATGATCAGTCCTCAAACCATTGCTTTTTCAGGGAAGTCGTGCGAGATGTTACATAGAAGAGGGGGGCGTGGGGAGGGGGGAGGTTCTAGAGAGAAAGTTGGGGAGAAGGATGAATGATCTGATATTTTCTCTGGATGAAAATTTCATATGCCACTGCTTTCTTTCAATGTAGTAATTGTAGAGATCAAAATTGAAACAGATAAAGTCAAGAATCAACATCAGATATGAAGGTCTTTAATTTTAATTTGTAGCTTTAGATGCAAAATATTTCAGACCATTTATGAAGTAAAGCTTTGTGCTCATGTCAGTTCAAGAGAAACAGAAGAATTCTTGTGCAGCGTGTTTCCTAAAACCACGAGTAACATTAAAGTAAGCATTGAATGGACTGAATGGGATCAAAGAACCTGGATTTCACTCAGAATAACTGATGTATGAATTTTCCTAGAATGCTCATCTGCTCTCCTTGCCAAAAATGTCATAAACATTCCCTTAAATGTGCGTCATTGCTTCCTCAGCTAAAAAATAACAAATAATGAACTTTTTGCACTTCACTGCTTTAACATCCAAAGCTTCTAACAAATTTGATCAATAGCTTCTTCCTTTCTTTCTTGTATGTTGTATATCACCCAGTTTGTTTCTGTGGGCCAGTAACATTCTGGTGTGAATTTCTTGGTAGTTTTAGTGTCTCACTTCTCTTTGCCTCCAGTGTACCAGTGTATTCCCATAATTGCCTGCAATTACTGTCTGGCAAAATTCTGGCACAGCAGGTAATGATAATCTTAACAGCACCTCCCCAACCATGTCCCAGTTTTTATTGCTATGACGTGAATTATGGGAATACATAGGTACGTAGGAGGTACAGTAAGTATCAGAGCTCATAGACTCCCAGACCAAGGAGCTTTGGTGATGATGTGACTACTTTTAACTAGCAGAAAAGAGTATAAAACACAGTAAAGTTTCAATAAAGTTATGTCTTTCACTTGCTCGTTCATCATGTCAAGAAAGACTGTTCAGCCTGGCTGAAAAATCGCATTACAACCGTCTAACTATCTGCAGTTCTATCAAAGTTTGGCCAGACTGCAGTCTGTATGAAGCTTACTTAGGCTCATACAGAACATACTCTATTTATTCATATTTTGGTGTTTTTGTGGGGGGAGGGTAGGGGAGGGGGAACAACTGCTCAACTTAAGTACCATGCTCTGTTGGTGGTCCAGAGTTTGACTTTGATAAAAGTTGCTTAAATTATTGCTATGGTATTGACAATATTTTTTTTTTCAGTTTGCCCCCAGTGTTTTGTGTGTGTCAATATTTACATCTCTCTTTTAAACTCTCCCTTAAATCTTGGCTCATTATCCACGTTTCCCTTTACAACTGTTGATAGTTTGTTTGAAAATGATTTTGGGTATAAGTGGTGACAGCATCTTAACTGGTTGTTTTGTTGCTTAAATTTTGTTATCGTTTGGAATTCCCTTTTGAAGTTTATAATGTAGTTGAACGGAAAGGTTACCCCTGTTTCAGATACTTCATACCCTGCCATTAATTATCTCATATTTTCTTTGTTTCTTTTCTTTTCTCAGACTGTAAAGCAACTCAAAGCAGACAATCAACGACTAAAGGACGAGAACGGAGCTTTGGTTCGAGTTATTAGTAAATTATCTAAGTAAGGTTGGCAGGAGGGCCTGCTGCATATTTTCAAAATATGAAAGGGCCCTCTTTCCAATCCCATCCGAAGTAGCCTTACTGATTGGCTGATGAGCAGAAAGACTGGCCAGTCACGTCACTTGTAACAGTGTGGGTAGAACCGGAGCTCCTCTCAGCCAGTCGGCCGGGCTGAGCTCGGATAAAAGTTTGTCATTGTAAAGTAGACTTAAGCTACACAGCAGACCAGTGTAATATTTGTACAGTTAAATTATTTCTTCCTAATGTTCACAATTTTTTCGTAGAGGACTTGCCTCTGCCTGCGGTATCTTGGATTCAAAACTTTTTACCGGTGTTGAGGTACTATGTCTGGGAAGACACGTAACTATCTGTCATAATTCTCGTTGCCGTGGCACGGGAGAAGAGATGAGTTGTAGGCTCTATTGAACTCATGCCTGGCTGTTTCCTCAGCCATTCAAGACTCCATAGACTTCTGTATTTTGACTAGCAATTCAGATGTATTAATAAAGGTCAGAGAAGTTTGGAGGAAAAATTACAAAAAAACAGAAAAATTGGAAAAAAAAATGTAGCCATCTTATATGAAACTATATACTCCTTTAAGCGGAGTCATTCAGACAGATTGAGGTGATTGCAAGTGTTTGAAAAGCTTTTATGCTGGCCCTGCCCATTTATGTAAATAGATTCCCTAGGTGTTTACTTCAGGACTATGGATCCCTTTGGCTTGCCGTTCCCGGACTTAGCGACCAGTGTGTGAGTCAGACACGGAAAGTTTCAGTTTGTATGATGTGTCCATTGTTTAGTCATGGCCGTGTAAGATAGGCCGCAGGGACTCGTACCCACGTACGGGGTAGAGTCGAGGATTAAATCACTTACGAAGGCCAAACTGTAGTCTCTCTTTTATTCCTTTTCAGTCCAAGGAAAGTTTTTGAAAGCGGACTGGTTTTCTTAACTTAATTCAGGCGGGGGGGCCGTATGGTCAAAGAGGCCCGCTCCAACCAGGATGTGAACACGGAGTAACATTCACACGTGTGATGTCAGTCCCACTGTGAAGCGGCACCCTTCCAAGGCCGTCACTCCTTGTCAGCCCTTTGACTGTCCCCCTCACTCTCTTACAGTAACTCTTTTGAATAAGTGGTATAAGAAATTGGGGTAACTAATTTGGGTAACTTTTAACTGAGAAGGATGTTATTCTTCTGTGCTGATTGGAAATCAATGGATGTGTAGGATTTTTAAGTGAAATTTATTCCAAAATCATAATTTTAATGCTGAGCTGTAGAAGAAATAACAAAATAGTAAAATATGCGTGCTGTAAGTTAAAGTTCAGCAGGTTAGCAGGAGTATTTTGTATTTGTCCCTTGAACGTTTTGCTGTGAAAATATTGTACTTTTTTAGCCAAACAGTTCACTAGTATACGATGAAACCTAGCAGTATTGGTTTGAAAGTTTCATGAACTTGTAGGCTCTTGAGAGTTTCTAGGTGGTATCATCAATGTTGTGCAATACCTAGGTGTGGAATGTGGGAGTCAATTTTTAGTTTTGATAAAAAAGAGAGTTGTCCTCATTCTAAGTGGTGAAACTTGGCTTTTCAGGCTTCCGCTTAAACGTCCAATTCATTTAGAAAACTATTCAGTAGTTTGAGAGCTCAAGTGCAAATATTTATAAAAACTTGAAACACGGTGGTTTTGTAAATTGTAGTCAATCTGTCTTCCATTGAAAATGAGAGAGGGTGAGAGCGAGAAAAAAAAAATAATCGTCCAGTGCTTTGCAGTGCATTTTTTGCCTCTGTATTTCAGTTTTTATGAGAATTTTGGCTAAATGGTGCTTGTTCTTAAAAAAAATAAAGGTATCCTTTCAATGGTAATTAAACATGCTGTGTCAATATGGATGATTGGATCCCTTATCATGCAGTTTTCATGAGGGGCTAGCTGCAAAGCTAAAAAAAGTCAAGATATGTGGCATCCCAATTGAAAGATAGAAGTGTGCCCTTACATGGACGACAAGTCTGCCGAGTTGCAATACAAAACGCATTACTGTAGGTCTTTATCCAGGCTCAAGCGTACATTTGTTCACCTTCCATCAAGCTTTGTGAGAGTAAGTTGACCTTTGCGTGTGTGCTACCTGCAAAAACTTGTCTGTGCGAAAGGCCTCTGGAGGCATAGCTACAGTTTGTCAACTGTCAGATAAAAACGACGGAGTACATAGGTGTAGTTTGTCCCCTGGCTAAACTGACACGCTTGTTATCCAATTGGATAACAAGGGTGCCACACTGCATTGTAAGGGTTCTGCCAGAGACTGTAAAACGGGTGTTAATATGAAGATTTGGGGGTATGCTATTTTCCCTTCCTCTAGGTAGATTCATACTAAAGGTGCTCTATAGATCTAGCTAGCTGTTCTTCAAACTGAACTTTGATATTTTGTATAGTATTCAGCAGGGGAATTCCCAAATCTTCATGCACCAAACTGCCAGTATTTACAGTCCTCGTCCCATGGGGGGTGTGTCCTCATATTATCATGTTTGCTAAATGACGTGAAGTTTTGAGAAAAATAAATATTTAGAGAATGAATTACTCATCTTTTTTGGTTACTTCATCCCCGGCTTCTCATCTCTTTCATTTGTCTAGTTTTCAGGGAGAATGTAAAGATCAGGTATGGACAGAAGGTAGTAGTTTTGAACAAAAAACTTGTTTAAATGGGCAGAAATGGTTTTAGTGTATAAAGTGGGTCATGTCTGGACTCCAAGAAAACAGTAATTAATCAATTCATTGCATTACCTCCCCAAATCCTGAAGTGCAGAAACTTACTGCAGTTGTTTGCTTCTTAAACAATGCATAACGTTGTACCGTTGTTGAGGTTTAGAAATGGATTAAAATTTAGTTGTGCTTTCTCTTAAAGATGGTTAAACAGGTGACAGGGTGATGGATCGTCCTCCTGGTGAGGAAACTGGCAGGGTTTCTCTATTTCATCGTGTAAATTAAGGTGAAATTAGAAAATTGTGAGATATTCACCTGAATATATTTACCTGAACTGATTGGTGCAGCAGAAAGTAGCTCGGAATTGGTTGTGTGGTTTATCGGTAGATGACCCTTCCACAGACATTCATCTGAAGATTTCAATTTTTTCGTTTACATTGATTTTGAGTACATTTGGTAAGCAAGAAACATTCATTTTACTAATTTTACTTGTTAGCACCTCTACTGAGAATCAACCAAAAACTTGAAACAGCTATAATTTCTGGATATTTGTCTCAATGAAATGCACCACGATAAGCCAGGTCATGACCACTGCTGTCAGAGGACAAAGGTCAACCCAAGGTACACAATGCTGTACGGAAATATTGCATAACTTTCCTGGATGACCTTTGAACCAGTTTGAGGCATATGTCATGAAGTGGCTTATTTCATTAAGTCAAATATGTACAGAGCCATAAGCTATTCAGGGAGAGGGTTCTGTAATGCTCATATAACAAGAAGTAGTATGATGCAAATTTTTGCCAGTCACAGGTGTTTGAGTTACCTGGTTTACAAGGCTTCCCCAAAAACTGGAGCCTTCTCGTGGCAACTCACCTACATCATTGTAGATTGGACAATGATTGGTCTTGGTTCTTTTTGTCACATCCTTCATGTCATGTCTACAACACTGGTATAACCATGGCATTTGTGGCATCTTTAAAATGTCACCACCATTATAAGGGTGTCATATCTCTCACTTGTACTGTGTTATATGCATTTATGTAGGTGTATTGTCACATGGTGGCAGCAGTCTGCATTGTGGTAGCAGCATTAAGATTGTCAGTCTTTGCATTTGTTGAAAATTAAGTGCAATCATTAGTTGTATCAACAAGTCCCTCCCAGTGAGGTTAAGTCAGTTGCAACCAGTAATGTAGCATGGAATTGTTTTCATGGACGGGTGCAAGAGGGACAATGGTGGGGCATTTCAAGTAACTCTTTCAAAATGCCCACTGTCTGCTTGAGTACTCTTGTGAAAATGATGGGAGTAATTTAAATATGGAAGGGGTGTTACCTTGGAATTAATTTTTTTGGGGTGAGGGACAGGCTCCCTCTGCAAGCCCCATTTCAAACCCCTAGCTGTGCTGCTGGTTACAACTGCTGGAGCTATCCAGTCTCGCTGATTATTAGGGTCACCTTGTGTCTTAAACGAAGGAATATGCTCAAGAATTACTCAAGTAGAGAAATTTGGGGACAAACTCATTTAAGTCCAGACTTGTTAATACAACTATGGCAATCAGTGCAAAGTAGACCTTCCAAGTCTCTCCGTCCCCTCCAGTGCATAGTTGAGAAGTGTTGAGTCCTAAGTCGCTAATGAAGTCTACCAGTTAAATGCCACCAGGAGAAATATGAAAGTGTGATGCAAAGTGAAGGATCAGATTTTGATAAATTGTGTCACACAGGATTGGTCGTGAACCTCATCGTGTTTGTCTCGCTTTAGTCGTCAGGGGCTCACAGTCATGCAGTTTGTCATGCTCTAGTTCCTGGTGGGTCTTTGGACATCCTTGTCTCGTTAATATTGTCCTGTGTCTGACCGCTCTCTGTTTGAAATTTATTTAGTCAAAAGAATGGCTTCAAATCTGTCCAGTTTGCCTCTTGCTGATGTAGAAGAACAGAATAATGGGTTATTTACAAAAGTTATTGGATACACAACTGTCCATTGTATATTTCAATGAACTGCCATCTTCTAAGTTACAAATTTTTCAATTCCTTTCCATTGGGGGGGGGGGGGGGGGGAGTCAAAGCTCACGTAATTTTGAGGAATATATCTCCTAGATTGTGACTTTCAGTTTGAAAGGGAAGGACACGATAACTTAATATGATACTGTAAAAAAATACCCATCAGAATTAAACATAGTATTGTGCTGTATTGTGCTGTTTCGAACAGATGCAGGACTCTCCTTGATGTCTTGGAATTCACCACAATATCTCCCAAACTTGTAATTTCTGCCCATAAACAGATTGGCTTTGATTTTAACAAAATACCTTCCTCGAGTCACTTACATTTCAATCCAGGTTGTATGTATATTAAAGATGGAGTGATAGGAAATCTGTGTTGAAGTCCTTTTTATAGAGTTTGTCAATTTTTCATAGGTCTTATTTTTGTTGCTTTATATCCATGAACTTTCATTTATCATTTACAGAGAAATGTACCTTATTTTGTAGACAGTTTTGTAAAGAATCTCGGTTAGTTTTGAGATACTCATCGATCAAGTGATTGACTTGTAGCTGATTTTTATGTCGATATTAGCAGACATAGTCAAATGTGGGTCAAATCACTGGCAATAGGTTTTGGATTTGTGTAGAAGGGAAAAAGAAAATGATGAAACAATTGGAAATGGGTGAAAAATGTGAGATTATTATCAGATCTCCATATGCTTTACAGTTTTTGTGTTAACATTGAGTGAATCTTTAGCAAAGCTATTGGATGAATGGAATGATAGAGTTCTTTAATCAGTGAATTGTTCAGTTATTGTTTTGCTCAGTATAAATGAACTCAGCACCTGTCTTGGGGTCATTGTAACAAAACCATTTTATTTTCTACAAATCTTATTTATACCTAGGTCTAAACCTACCATTTGTCAGATTTGGAAACATTTGTTAGTGGATCTTTTTGTATGAAAGTTAGCAATTGTAATACCACTCAAAGTTGGAAAGAAGTGACTCATTTATCGATTCCCTGGGCTGTTCTGGTATTACTATTATTTTCTTGATGAAAAATAACAGCACCACTCTTTGTAACTTCTAGTACTTTTTCAGTAGAAGTGACTGTATTATTTTATCATTTCTGGACAGGGAGGTAAATTATCACAAAAATAGTTCCAAGTACATTTCAAGGTAGATTTTTGTGTCCTATTGAAGGTGTATATGTCTTGGTACAGGTAATGGATCTTACAGCATGCCTCTTGTTTAATAGTGTTCACTATGCAGTTGTACCAGTTTTGATGCATTTTCAGTTGCATGTACTTGGCAATTCATCTAAGATGCCGTCACAAGCCCCTGCATGGTTTAGAAATGTATGTTTATCTGAAGAGTTTGGGCTGATTTTGCTTCCCTAAAACAAATTATGAAGCCGGTGACAGTGCTTGTTGGTTCTTTGTGGGGGGGGGGGTATCACACTGATTATAGTTTTCCAGCATGAAGTTGAAAGATTTTTTCATCATAAAATTTTGTCCATCTGTCAGTAAAGAAGGTCTAAGTGTGCTCCAAGACTATTGAACTAGACAATATTTCTTATGAAGGAGGGTTTGTGGAGGGGGTCATCAAGTAGGCTGCAATAGGTAGCTAGGTAGCATCAGGATCCTAAAACACAGTTGTATAAGGGGATTCAAGGGGACAGGGTGAGTTTAT
>JAAAJZ020053638.1:0-10020 GCA_010015985.2 Actinopyga echinites
CATCATCATCATCATCATCATCATCATCATCATCATCATCATCATCATCATCATCATCATCATCATCATCATCATCCACAATTGATTAACATGTGTATGCTAAAACAGGTACTTTATTTGGGTGACCTCATATATGCCAACCTACAGTAACAACATACAGAAAATCAATTGTCTGCATTCAAATCTGATTAAGGTTTCCATCCTATGTGGTTTTCTCAAATTTTCAGTTTAAGGCATTCAATCTGGTGGCATTTTGTAGGGGTTCTATGTGAAAGAGAAAGATTTTTTCACCAGGTCTACCAAACGATGTGACTTCACTCCATTCCAGTCTAACTTGATATCCCTTTTGGAGATTTGTCAACTCTGTCATGAAATAACTCCACTTTGTCCTCAAGGCCACAAAATAAGATCTATGTAAAATGGGCAAATTGGCTCACAATCTTTGTGCCAAAATTGTCTACCCCCCTTATCCTGCAATTAAATGCCCTTTAAATAAATCACGCCAAGATGATCCCACAGAATTCAGTCCCAAGAGTTGACAATGAACAGGGAAAGTCTGGCAATGGATTGGGACATTGTCTTTCACTGTTCTTCATTTTGTGGACTCTTCAAGGTAGAAAAAACTGGGTATATTTTAACATAGTGTTTTCTTGAAAATAAGATAAATTGGCCTCTATGGAAAATTTACCGTCCACCCACCTAGACTGATGTAAACTTTGTCAAAAATAAACCTCCTGATGGTTATAAAATGTATCTAGAAAGCAGAAAGATCACAGCAAAACTTTCCAGCTATGGGCTCCCGCTTATTATAGGTGATGTAATTTCTCAAGGTTACTGAGCAAAATCCTATGACCATGTGTTCTGTGGAATCAAGTTTAACCCGCTCTCATGATACCTTCAATACAGACCTTGGAAAACAGTACTATACTGTATGTAGAGCATGTTAAGTTATTAAATTAAATGAGCCTTACAGTAGTACAAGCATTACAAGAAATACAAAAAGCAATGTCATATCAATTTCCCCAGATGTTATCTTGGAAATCCTACCAAATTGTGTAGCACTATGGTTATTCTAGGTTTCCATAGAATTCCTATAATATTGTGGAAGTAAGAATTATCACTTTGAAACCCTACTCTTGAACCCTGGATACCCAATAGCTGCATGGTTGATGCATATATCACGGAGCTGCCTGCATATGAAGTGAGAGCTGAGGATAAACTGCACAGCCTTCATTCCGGATATGACAAAGGAAACAGAATAACAGTATCAAACAGGATGACCGGTGAAGAAAGCAAACAAGGTATAAAAACAACCAAAACAACCACTGTCACCCCAGGAGATAATGGTCAGGCACTTTTTGAGTGGTACAAACTCTTTCGCACGGCATTTCTTACTTTCTTAGTATATTCATAGAGACTATTAATGTGCTTCCAATTCTTATTTAGGTTCAACCCCTTAACTTTTAATTTGCAATTATTTAATGTGGTTCAGGAGAGGTAGAAGCTCAAGCTGATACTCCTTTTAAAACCTCGCATATGTGTAAACAAGTTTGACAGACAGGTTAAAGGGTGGAGAATGGACTGCGCATGTATCTTTTTTGGTACCTAACTGGTTTTTCCCATAAAAAGGGATAACCCCTTCATCAGGAGATGAAGTCCAGCTTTTTTGACCAATTTGAAGGGCCACATAGGGGTGGACTGGTGAAGGAAGTTGAGCAAAAAGATGGAGCACTCCAGCCAAACCGTCACTCTTTTCAGGCTTCACCATTTGTGTTTATTTGATCCAGTCACTGTGAACATATTGTAAATAGCCTGCTTGTAGAATAGAGCTTTGCACCATTTTACCCACTGTGTACATGTTCAGTTGGACACCGAATGTTTCCATAGTTTACTAAGCTGGGAACTTAGTCAGTTTTACAAGGCTATGACCTACAGTATCAGTAAGGAACTACTGATAATTTTTGAAGTCTGTTAATTCAAGTCGAACAACAAGTTACACTGCTTTAATAAATTTGCAAAAAGTCTGTTGCTTTGAAGTTAAACACCAAGTTATGTTATTTTGTTTTAATAACTGCAAAAAGTATGTGTGCCAGTTAAATTTACCAACTTATCCTATTTAGTACTACCTGCCAGTCCATGCATCTAGATGACTTGTGAAGTTCTGAAGCTTAAACTATTTCCTGTCTTGAACTTGGTTAACTTTGCTTTCTAGTCTCACCCCAGACAACAAATGTGCCAAACTGAACTAAGTTAAGCCCCACTTCCAATTTAAAGCGGCATTTTGAATTGATATACTTTGATTTTACGAGGCATATTTTAGAGTTCTGTCTTATAACAATCCTTCTAATAAGCCTGACCAGCCCTGCCCACTCAATAGTTAGAGAAAAAAAAAATAACTAAATTTTGGGGGAACAAGGCTTGTAATCATTGTTGGGTTTATTTCCTACAATACATACCCCTATGTTCTGAATATTCAGTTTGAGGACAAAGGTCATGTGAAACCTGAGTCAACTGATAACAGTCCCAAAAGCTGTCTTCGTACCATACCGTACCATACGAACACACTATAGCCCACACACAGAGAACAGTTACTTACTGTAGTTAGGTATGCATGCATTCAGCACTGTAGTTTTCAAGATGTAAGGAAAACTGGGGAAGATTGGAAAATTTTCACAGAATTTACCTATCAATTCAAAATGCCGCTTTAAAAACAAACAAGTACCACTTCCAAGACACAGCCACTGTAACCTACATTATGCTGAAATTGCTCCAAGCAAATTTGAAGGAAAATCTGTAACCGTAAGCTTACTTGGGAACACAACACTTTGTGCAAGTTACCACTGGCCAACCAGGGTGGAGCATGATTTTTTGAATGAATGTTAATCAAAGCACAACTAACGACTTGATTTAGACTTAACCTGCTAGATCTAAATATATTTGATGGGATGCTGTAGGCCATTTCAATGGCAAAAACTGTTACAGAATTTGGTCTGAAACTCAAAACCAGTGGAGCTTGTCCATCTGAGAATGTTATTTGTGTTACAACTACTTAATTGACTGAAGGAGAAAGTGCAAGTCTAACTCACTGTATTTGTTTTCATGTTTTGGGAGGATCTCAGCCCATGAGTACCTTGGTGACACTCCTACATGTGTTTCAATTTGATGTCCTCAAACCTGTTAGCTCAGGACAGTGTTTAAAAGATCCTACTTCCCTGTGAATTCACTGTGAGGACGTCAATTCTGCATTCAGGATTTAATTTGATACTGGTCTACTGGTCATTGACAAAACTGATACATTTAATAGTATGATTGCTTATGTATGCACTGAATTCTTAAAAAAGTAGAAAACATGAGCACAGTCATTCAATACAATTTTGAATATTTTATGCACTATTGAAACTGAATTTTGTCTAGTCTTAAATTGCCTTTCTTTTGCCTCACAGCCCTACTTGAAATCTCTCAAATGAAATTTAGACAAAACCACTGCTAAAATAACAATCTAGGCATTATCTTGTATCTGGTTAAAGTTGCGTATATTTCATGTTAGTCCTTTAGGTTGCTTGGCTCAACTGTGCGGTATGTACACAAAGGTTACATTTCTGGAAACAACATTTCTTAAAAAATAGAATCTTCACTATACAATACGCTATTGAGAAGTTGTTTTCACTCTCCAGTTCAGAATATTTTTCTTTTCTTTTTTTTTGAAAGTTCAAATTCAGTGACCAGAATTCCTTTTTAACTGTTTTGGTGGTGATCTCTTCACCCCCATTTCCAGCCCAAACTGAATAAATAAATAAAGATGGACAGACAGATGAATAAATGAATCTTCTGATCACATGTTAAACCCCTTGCTTTTGGTTGTACTGGGGCCTAATAGATAGCATTTGACAAGGTTGGAGAGAAACAGGCTGTGGCCCAACTACAATTTCCAGTACATGTAGTAATGGCAAATATGGGTTCACAGAGCTCTCCAGCTTTCTTTCTTTTCCCAATTTGTTTACAGTACTCATATAAAGGAAATTGTAACCTATAAACCATTTAAAAATGGAACAAGGAGTTGAATAATTTTAACCTCCAAAATTGGTAAAATATTTGGAGGATATCATGCGTCTCCATGAGGGACACCTGGCTGTCCTACTTTCAATTCTATTTTCTTCATAGAATTCTACCCTGGCACTAAATAGATTGCTGACCCTTAGGAGCCAAAAGGTATGTGTTCTTTCTGAGAGATGAAAGAAACTCTTGACCACTTGTTTTGGGAATGTGATGACACATCAGAATTTATGTCTTTGTCATCAGAATTTATGATGAAAGACAAATTTAAATTTCTTACTGCACAGATTGTATTTTCCCTGGGAGACAATTCTTATTGGCTAACAAAAGATGAAATTGCAAGTTGACAATGTATATTTTGACATTCAAACAGCACTACAGATACGCATTGACGAATGGAAGAATTAATTAATTAATTAATGAATAATAGGGGAAATGATTGTCACAGGCCCCCATGAGTATTTATGGCAACAACACTTGTGTAGCCACTTGATGGTGACCACATAGTTCTTGGAGGCTGTTGGTGCTTTTCTCCATTCAAGTTATTTACTGTACAGCATACTCCAAAATGCAATCCCTACATTCTTTTGGTGCCACCCAGTACTGTGGTTGAGTGATATGGCATTTGAAGCAATATGGTTTATGAATCAGGAGGTTGTAAAATCCCTGGCCAGGTCGTAGTTAGATGGTTTTACTATCCAAAAGCAGCCCGTGGTTTTAGCACCCGACAGATATTCCAAACTAAAATGATTCAAAGTGATCAAAAATGTCAACATGCAAGCTACCAAAAGCGTAACCCATAAAAACCCCTTTGGGGACCACATTCAGATCCTCTAAAAAACAGTAATACTTCACACAGTAATTTTAAAGAAGCAAACAGCTGTCCTTGTGCTTTCATGTTTTCCCCTGGCTCTAGTACCTACTCCCAGCAATAGAAATGGAAATTAAAATTTTGAGCAAAATTAACCATTGCTTGACCCACAAAACAACAAATAAACTAATGCATGTGTACCTGAACTTGTCCTGGCTTCAGTGTGAAGGTGCATGGATGTTGGGTTGCTGGACGTTGAAGTCTCTAAAGTATCCGTCGTTGACTCTGAGCTGGTTGATGGTGGATTAATATCGGTCATCGAGTTATCGTCCCCTTCAACACTTTCTGGAGTTTCATCCAATGGCACCTCTAAAAACATAAATTAGATCATTAATATTGTTAGTTAAGTTAACCAGTCAATGTTTAAGTGCTAAACTCAACCAAGATTTTAAGTTGATGGCATGATTACATTTAGATTTGCAAGCAGTGTGCCATAGATCTCATCATTGAACCAACCATTTTATCACAGTGAAATGCATATTGTAATAATGCACAGAGGACAGGAAGTAAGATAGTATGATCACATCAAATAATAAGACTGTCATAAGCTTATTCTGTGCACTATGTACTGCATTAGTGCTGAAGTAGGCCTACTTACAAATGTGGATATTTTATTAATATTCAGTTAAGGAGACTTGTTAATCTCTGGATTTTTCCTTGAATCTTGGCATTTTTTTGTATTAAAACTGCTCAATCACCCTATTTTGTGACGAACAGATTTGCACTACAGGCAGGCTTTGACAAATTCATTTTTTTACCACTTGTCCATCGGGCTAACGGTTCCCGTAGTCTACTTGTCCGCATGAATATGCTCTAGTCCACATGTTATCATCTAGTATTAAACATTGAATGCCTATGTGAAGAAAACTTCTGGGCTGCTTGCCCGGCGGGTAACAACATTGAGCAGTTCACTTGTCCTAGTGATTTTCTACTTGTCCCAGACTGTCAGGTGGGGAATTTGTTGAACACTGACTGCAGAACTTCAAAAAAAGTGCAGTCACAACTTCTACGTAGAGATTACCAAAGTTTCTTACATGGCATCTGGGATGATGCTACGGGCTACTGTAAGCATCATTTCAACATTTATGATATACAAAACAAGCAAAGTGGGCAAATTTGATAATGCCAGGGTAATATGTGTAACATGGCACTTATATACTGTTATAACTTGTATTTAAATGGAAGTCTGACATATGGAAAAGAAACATGTTACAAGCATGATCAACTTGGCAGTTGGAATTTACCTTCATCAGGCTGTATCTGGATGTCATCTAAGGTTTTCCCAGCTAAGTTCTGAAGGTTCCCACTTTCCATATTAAACAAAACTTTTGATACTTTGGCAAGTTGCAATGTCTGCTCAGGGAGTCTATAGTAATCTCTGTGGGTTTTTATATCATGACCCATGAAGCGAGCCAAAATGTCAAGTTCATTATCCTTCAGATTCATGATTTGGCACACAGTCGCTATGTGCTTACGCAGACGGGTCGATGTCAAATACTCAGGTTTTTCAGCCCCGCAGCATCTAGCATGTGTTCTGATGACATCAGGCCCTCGCATGTGACCATCACTTTGCAATGTTGCAAACATGTATGGATTTGCTTCCAATACACCAGCTTCTGACCTTTTCTGGCTAAGTATGTCCAATGCTTCTTTTAGCTCATTCGTCATCAACACTGGGACAGTTCTGCCTTTCTTCCCAATTATTTCCACTCTCCACATCACCTTGCAGAGCTCCTCCTCAAGTTTGGAAAGTCCCTCTACTATGACTGTGGTACTGCCACCCTTTGTGCACTTGGAGAGATCTGATAATGCCATCTTAGCAACCTCTCCTGATCGCTTCCTGTTAAACACTGTCAATGATGTGAGAGTAACCTCTGCAAGATCTTTCCAAGACTGCTGTATCTCGTTTGTATTACCAACAGTGGCATTTTCGAGCATGCGCTTGCCAATTACTACTTTTTCTTTCAGGTACTTTGTGAAAGTAACCACATCTTTTGTCACTGGAAGATACTTGGGGTTATTCCGCTTGCTCTCATATAGAGTCCTCAAAGCATGAGAGGATACAAGTTCCTCCCATCTCATTTCATACAGATCAATGAAAGCCTTGCTTCTTTTCTCTAATGCAACATCACACTTAATTAAAGCCTCACCTTTGAGTATCTCTGCTGCTTTTCTTAGGCTGTGACCTATCTTCAAGGCTAAACTTGGTGTTTTGTATAGATGGTTTTCGTCATCAAATCCTGCTGTTGCACGAGTGGCATCTATGACTGAGGGGAACTTCTTAGGATCAATCAGATCAGATAAGGAAGCATGTTCGCCAGTAAGGTTTCTGTATTCCACCACCATACGTCCCACTTCCCTGAGTTTTGTTCTGATGTAGGGAAATTGATCTTTATCATGAGCAAGTTTAAGAGCAAACTTTTCAGCCAGCTGTATGGTTAACGGATCTGACCTAATGAAACGTGCGACACCATCATCGTCATTTCTGAGAGATGACATAATGTCTCTGGTTACATTGCTGATTCCATCTTCTGGCAGAAGCATTTTGCCCTCCTTGATATAATTTCTCCTTTTCTTTGGTTTCTGAGATCTGTCACTGCTGCTGGTGCTGTCCCTTAGTGGACAACTGTGTCTCCACAGCTCACGTTTGGAATAGTATCCAAGGCAATCGCCACAGGGCAAGTAATCGTCCGGGTCAGCCTCGTAATTTGGTCGATAGACTGGAATCAAATATCCCTTTTTTGCCTTCCTCACTTCAGCATTATGCAAATAATTGCCGTAATTCCTCATTTTTGTTAAGCGTTTGTCTTTCAACTTGGCATCTGTTGTTGCCATCCACTGAATGACTTCTGGTTCATTCTGATGGTCTTGAAATGTTGAGAGATGTCGAGGAAGTTTTGTTTGACTAGTTCCACAAAATGGACAGTAAGCCATTTTATCCCATTTTCTCTTACCATCATGGTTATTTGTTTGCATTACTTTTATTTCACATGTTCCAGAGCTTGAAACAGTAGAATCTATTTCTTGTAATTTGGATGTCCCTGCATTACCGATGTTGTCTGAATTACCTTCTTTTTCTGGTTCAACTTTAGATGTGCATTCCAACATATCTGTGCCACTGGTTGATTCTGGCAAGACACAGTCTTGTCTTCCAATGGCCACTGAACTGGATACACTGTTACTTTGTAGACCCGAGGCTAAATTTCTTGTAATTCGAGGAAGAGGCAAAACTGTTTCAAAGTCGCTGTTGTCAGATGACTCTGGTACATATTCATCATCACTGTTGTCACTGGAACTGTCTTTGCTCTCACTTTCATCACTAGAGTCAGTGCCAGTCACTAGGACTTTCGGTTCTTTCAATGATGTTTTGCAAACTGGAAGGTCGATACTATTTGTGCTTGACACTGTAGCCCTACTTTGTTCTGGTGATGCCGTACCTGCATACAGGTCCATATCACTGTCACCTGAAGTTAGTGTTGGAAGGAATACTCCATCAGGTGGGATGCTAGCTTTCTTTTGCTCAGACATTTGAACAAGTGATGAGCTACCTGGATTGAGCTCCAAGTCACCCGATCCCAAGACTGTTGGAATTGTTTCCAGTAAAGCAATTGCAGTTTCCTGGTTTTCAACAGCCATCAGAACAGATGATGCTGCATCCATGCTGAGTTCAGGGTCATCTAATGTCGAGGCTGCCGAAATTCCTCCTATTGCAGCATCAGTTTCCTGGTTCAAGTACTCAGCCTCCTGAGCAGGTAATGCTACATCTTTGTCCTGATCAAGGTGACTGGATGTCAAGACTGCTGGGGTTTCTTCCACTGACACATCTGTTTCTCTGTCACAAGACAATAGAACTTGTGATGCCCCATCTGATTCCAGGCTCAAGTTACTCATTGCCAAGGCAGATGGATTCCTCTGTACTGTGATATTTGTGTCCTGGTTTAAGTTCTCAGACACCAGAGCAGGTGATGCTACATCTGTGCTCTGACAAAGGTCACTTGATGTTGAGACGGCTGGGGTTAATTCTACTGACACATTAGTTTCTCTCTCCCCTGATGTCTGCACATCTTGTGATACCCTTTCTGTCTTCTGATTCGAGTCACCTGATATGAAAACTGCAGTTGGGATTCTTTCTACTGTGGCAGAGGCCTCCTGATCCATAGATCCAAGAGTTGGTGCTCTATGTGGGTCAAGTTCTCGGTCACCTGACATCAATGCTTTGGGGATATGGTCTGCTTTTCTTCTCCATGGCAAATTCTGTAGGCCGTAATCATATCTCAGTTCCATACCAGGCAAAATGGGTATGAGTGCAAACAAGCACAGGTGGCAGGAAGGCTTACTGTCAGGCTTTGCTACGGTTATCTTCTTCATTACACAGTTAGGCTTTCTGTGTTCATCATTAATGTATCGTGCCAGACAACTGGATTCACTGCTTGCATCAATCCTTTAAAACAGAAAAAACCTCTCCTAAGGCCCACTGTATTTATATACACTCAACATTATACATTATACTCCAATGAGGCATAACTGTTAGTGCATGAGCAGACTTCTAATAACATGTAACACCATAACATCTGATGTAGATAAAACCTACAGCAGCCTTCCTCTGGTCAAGAAGCAGTAGTAGGCCTACATGCATTACACTCTTTGAACCATTCCAATATCTATCTTAAAGATCCCAAGAGGACACTTGAGAAAGATGTGACTCTTAAAAGGATGGGTATTGTCAATTGTAACCACAGCTCCTCTGTAACCAGGCCATGGCGGGGCTGTTGCAACATTTTTGCCGGGGATATGCAGTTTAGTTCGTCCCCCAAGGAATGTGATGGAACTTTTAGACGAGTTAATTGGCGTCACAAAAATGGACTGGGGTAGTTAAGTCGGGATTTGCACGAAGAATAGCCATGTTCTACATGATGAATCCATTGCGCTAAAAAAGTTGGTAGCAGTAATATCTTGCCTGATTGCATCTGTGACCTTAAAGAGGAAACTTCAGGACACTGCTGAGACACCTGATACAGCTAAGCAGTTTTCTCAAAGGAGCAAGTGATTCTTAGATCTGTGCTACTTTTTGGAAAATCTACAGCCTCTACCACACA
>JAAAJZ020053747.1:0-10019 GCA_010015985.2 Actinopyga echinites
TTTTTTACTAAACAAGTAAAGTTAGTAAACACTTTACACAATGCAGGGAACAATTTATTCTGTATCACACTGTAGCTGTAAATGTACACCAGTGTAGCAGTTTTTTGTAAGTACAGACCAATGGTCTCCAGGCACTTTATGCTCAAGAACCTGACAAAATTCAAAACTACTCTACAAACTTTGAACACTTAGTTATCCCTGCAATGAAAGGAATCAATGGCCATGGAAGGCCATTTGGTAAAAAAGCACTATTGCAACCCAAAACTTACAAAATTTCATCTTAAGGAGTTAAATGTTTTTCCTTTCTTGTTATCTGGTTTTATTAAAGTACTTTGTAAGAATGTCATCATGAACGGCCCAAATTTTTCCATCACAAGGTTTAACAAAAAGGTAAAATGGATAATCTTTACCGTTTGGCTAGCTCTTCTCTCTTTGACTTAGCAGCAGGTTTATAGTCTTCTTTCAGTTCCCAGTAATTCTTGAAAGGAGCACAAGGGCCCCCTAAAATAATATAAAATACAGTTATTTAACAAATATTTCTACATCTATCTTACAAGAACATGCAAATATTTCATTCAATTATTAGCATGTTTTTCAAATCATGTCCAGGCCTAATTAATTCCATTTACTTTACTATGATTTACATTGAGATCTTATTCATCTTTTCAACCTTAATTGTCTAAATGTTTAAAACGTGACACTGTCTAGCCTTTGTTTCCTTTAGTTTATTTTGAGTTGAGTTTAGCTCTGGGTAAAAATTCTAATCTCAGGTTGACTAAGGACTAGGGCCATGATCGTGTAGCAAAATGATTAAACGTTTAATCACAAAAATTTAAAATTGTTTATGGACTAATCACAAAAACATAGTATTGGCACTGGGCATGCGTATAACACGCATCATGAACCTAACTCTAAAATTCGGGTCATCTCCAACGTCCCGCAGGCTCAGGCCTAGGCTCACATTACTATGCAAATGTAATACGCTATACATACACCACCAACCCTAACACTGGTTTTATGTTATTTTTACTGCACTCTGTAACAACAATTAACTTAAAGCAGTCTAACCCCTCTGGAACAACGTACTGTGTAATTTCCCTTGTATACAGTGAAGTCTATGGAGAAGTCTAACTGAGTTTGTAGATGAAATTGAAAACATCGTTGCAGTAACATTTTAAGTAGAATGATCTCAACAAGTTTTGCGCAACTAGTACAGTACAGCTAGCTTCATGAATTAAATCAACCATAAGATTATGGTGGACATTTATCAAGTTAAGAAAACTTTTTCCGTTTAGGATTTGTTCTCTGTACTCAGAGAAGGCACTGATAACCATGTACAAGAGAGTGTGGCAGCTGTAAGGATGTGTTAAATAGTTACAATTTGGATAATTTTTAAGAGGCATTGTTGCCATCAGTTAGATTAATACAAATTGTGGTAATCTCCAGTAGCTTTTTGCTGATCGCTTATTTCATGTGCAACACCATCACAGCCCTACCAAGGACTCTGTCTAGCGTACTGAACACGTATGATCACTGGCAAGATTGCCTTCTCAGGTCAACAAGTGTTCAGAAATGAGAAGGCAAGCTGGCCATAACTATCCCCTCCCCACTTCATACCAGTCTAAAACGTAATATACCGTAGTACTGTCTTTAATATACCGTAGTACTGTCTTTAATATTGTGGTCATCACAATTCAGATAAAAATATTTTGAAATGTCGCCCCAAAAGAAAACAAATTCTTACAGGACATTTCTTAAAAGACCCTGCCTGCTTGCCTCTCTAAAAGAAATCTCAGAGAGAAAAAGACCATATTGTACTGAGGTGGAACACTGCCACTGAATTTTCAGTTTAATTTTATTGAGATGTCATGCTAACAAACTCACTAACGTCTAAGTGCATTCACATATAAATACACATGCATATGCACAAACACGCCCAAAAGTACTGTGGTTGTATACACGGCTTCTTCCTACACCAAAAACAAACTGAAAGTACTTACAAAACAATATCATCTCTAAGTTATATTTTAGCCCATTAGTTACAAACACACTGTGAATAAAAAGAAGAGAAAGTCCTGTGAAATACTGGATTTAATGAAAACTGTGGTATTAAGGATTACTAGACATCAAGCTTAGCGCTAGTGTTCTTAGCAATTAAAACATAACACGCAATGCAGCAGCAGAGCTACCATATCGGTACTGTAGGGCATACAAGAAGGCCCGCCCCCCTCCCCCTACTGACTAAAATGGACTGCTGGTGCCATTTTCAGCTTTCTACCCTATTTTTACCCATTCCCTGCATTGACATTTCTCCTGGTTTACATGATTTAATCATGTTGTTTCTGAGGCCTAGTTAACAAAATACTGAAACAGTAGTTGCTTAACCCCACTTAACATTGTACTAAAAAAAGGCCACCCACTGTAAAAAGGGTTTTTCCTTCAATTTTTCGGTAATAGGCTACATGGAAAGGGCCATTTCTAGTGATACAGCAGATATTTATATTTATATTTTCAGCCAAAAAATGTCTTTTGATGTATACTAGGCTACCCTTGCACTTCCACGAAATAGTGTTAAGGCATTGGGTATATACCACAAAGCATCCAAAATATTAATAATCTCTCTCCCTCTCTGACCAAATCAATAGCTCTCCCTATGCTGGCTTGATGCTGCTTCTTCTCTCCAAAGTTGTACATGCCTATTGCATAATACTTTATTGGATGGCTAGGGGGGCTCATCAGACTGTAAACAAAACTTCATGCAATGGCACTTGATCTACCTTTGTGGAAACACTGCCTTCTTGAAGCATTTTTGGCTCAATGCTCTGTGCACTGATGTCCATGCACAATGGAAAATATGCTCACTACAGTCCACCATAACACTCCATGTCACACTGCTAACTGCATTTTACAATGGTCATTATCAACTGATTCTGATCAAGGTTATCTTTTGGGGGAAACCAAAGGCCATGATTTAGGTGGTCTGAATATGTTCAGTAATGGCAGAACAAAAGACAAAAAGATAATTAACTGCATATCTACCTGAGAAACCTTTTGTAATGAAAATAAGTGAGCCAGGATTTGTAACACTGATAAATACTTTAAATATACACAGCTGATTGGAGAAAAATTGTCTAGGACATTGGCAACTTAGGAAACAACACACTCTTAGTACAAATCCTGAAAGCACTAAAATATTTACTGAATGCACATCAAACAATGACCATGATTACTAAGAACGAAAGTGATTGTCACAAGATTGTCGCAACCATTATACCAGTGTTCAATACTGTTTCAAGTCAAAAGCTGAAATTGGATGATTTTTTTTTTTCATTTGCTCAGCTGGTAATAATTAAACACCTCATAAAACTTTAATTAAAGGCATATCCTGCAGCATTCTGAGCTGCACAGGACACAACACTTCTATTTACTGGAACAGTGTACACAGGTCAGACTTGTATAAAGTTTCTTCATATATTGCTTGCTGCTGTACTTACATTTCTCCCAAGAGTGGCAAGTTATGTTTCAGTGGTAAGAGGGATTTGTTCACCATTGCAATCATGTAATTCTTGAACCGGAGTATCCGGTGATAAATGTCTAAAAATAAGAAAGAGACACAATGGTTTCCACTGAATGAACTAATCTTGACTGAAGAACCTGGAGCAAGCTTACACCCAAGTTGCAAGTGACACTTGGGTCAATTTGACTATAACAGGGTTAGGAGGAGCTTGACCCTAATTTGCTGTATCAAATAATGACTCGCATTACCGCACACTGCATTTGACCACAAACTGTGTTTAAATTTGACACAAAAACAGGTTCACTTCCCTCATGACTTTATTGTTTTTAGAGTGCCATTCTGTCATATCCAAGCAACAGAAGAGCTAACTTGCGAATCGTCTTGTTTTAGTAATTCAGGAATAGAAAGCCACTCAGACTCACTGGCTTTCTTCTAGGTGGGACCTGAAATCAGTATTTCAGCACAATCCCCATATAGCATTTTTAATTAATCCCAAAGATGCTTATTACCAGAAAAATGGAATGAATATCTGCCTTAAACCTGCAATTTGTGACTAAAATCTCTGCAAAATGTAATAATGCAGTCTGTTGAACAAGATAAAAGAAGTCTAAATGAGCTTACTGATATTTTATCCATGGTCTTCCACTTAATAATACTGTATTTAGCCACAAGAACAAACTGATGGCCCACAAGAAGGCTGAAGTTCATGATTAATCACACGAATGTTTCCGTACTTCGTGAAGGGAGTTTTGTACCTTTTTAGGGATTTTTAAATCCTAAAACATCCTGCAGAAAGCATTACCACATTAACAGAAATGCGAAACTGGACACAGCCTGCTCCTAAACTCATGGCTTGAAGTAAGGGAAGGCATACACGTAGGTGGTCATGGCTGTTTAAGCTCCTTCAGTTTGCTTTGATGCTCTTATATATTACCAAAAACATCTTCCATAATGACCTCTATTCCTGTATGTATTATATACATGTTTATATCTTTGACATGCTTTGGTTTTCATAATCTGGCTTTAATTTCATTTAGTGGTGGTATTGGTTCCTGCAAATACAGTACTGTCTGACAAACTGCAGCTTGGCATTACTGATTTGGGGGTTTCTTTTTCAAGAAAGGCCCACCCATACTTGACTTGCTACCATTCAGTAGCATACCAACAGTTCCTGCTGGTAGTTGATGAGTACTGAAGTCCTTTTCAAGCACAATTCTATAAGAATATGGTGAACAATTTGATAAGTCACTGCCCATGTGATCCAAGCACTATTTTCCAGTTTGACTTGTGGCTGATTTATGATGTCCTGTCCTTGAGTATAATGCTTACAATTGCCTCTATCCATCCAGGGGTTAAATGAGCACCCGTAGAGGAAGCTTGTCACGGCAGGCACAGTAGATAACTGAAGCCTACAAGATGGACTGTCTCTGGAAAAATTCTTTGCAGACCAGGGGTAATATTTGTATAGTGCTATGTAACCTTTGTGATGAGATGATATGCAATTACCAAATTATCATAACACACTGCATAAACAATTCTCTTTAATTTCTAGCATTGTCCTGATACTAAAAAAAAAATAACAAACCTAATTCTGTGAGGTCTGCCTTGTGAATGCACATCCTCTGTTCCCTCTGTACTTGTTGAACCCTCTTCAGAACATCATGCCACGTCAGGTTATCCAATTCAGACTGATGAGAGAAAGTAAGAAGTATCATGTGAATACAGGTAAGGGAGTATTAGTATTAGCACCAGGCTACAAGTACCAGTTAAGTTGAAAGTTCAAAGTTGAAAGACAAACTTTATTGTGCATCACACAACAACGGATAAACTTAAGAAATGAAGAGACAAATAACAAACAAGACACTAACGCTTGTCAAAAGAGTTGTGTAAATGAATTGTGTTGGGTATGAAGGAACTTCAAAATCTATCATATTTTGTTAGAGGCACATGCAGCCTAATTACAGGACTAGTAAACGAGAAAAGTGTGTGCATGGATTGTGCTTCAACTCCATTACAGCTATAAGCACCAGAAAAAGTATTTAATCTACAAATTCAATGAGCCCAATAAGAATAGAAGTATATGACTAAGTGTATGAGTTTCAAATTACTGAACTCTGAATACAAGTAAAAGGATACAAGTGTACCAACCCATGAGAATAAGTACAGCCTAGGTGACTAATAATAAAACTACCGAAGTACCAGGATGAGGAGGGTACAAGGACACGATTTCCAAACACTGAAATTTCAAGTACAGATACCTGGTAATAGAATTATCTGAGTATTACTATGAGAGACTGGGACCAAGGGCAAAATTACAGAACCCTGTGTATGAAAGGGGTGCATGGGCACAGCTACCAAACCCTGTGTATACCGTAAGTGCAGATAACTAATTATTAAATTACATATTTCTATGGGAATGGTACAAGAGCACAATTACCAAACCCTTCCTGTCAGTACTGACAACAGACACGTAATTTACTAAATTATCTGACTTTTAGTATGAGACGGGTGCAAGGGCACAATTACCAAACCCTGAGTACTACTGTAAGAACAGATACCTAGCTATTAAATTACCTGAGTATTAGTAAGAGAATACCAAGCACTAAATCATGGGTCACAGTACGTGAGGCTACTAATTACGGTATATTATCTGAGTACAGGAACAGTACATGTACCAAAACAATGAAATGAGAGTACTGTATGCAAACTCAAATACTGAAAACAAGTGCAAGTCACACAGGCCAGTGTTGTACCAATATTACGAGAAGGTGGTATTACCGATACCGATATTTCAATTCTCAATATCCGCCCATACCGATGTGATACCGATATCTGAGATATGAGCATCCTGTACACTGACTATTAGGCACTACCACTAAGTGTTGTGTTATTTTCATGGGGTGAAATATTGGGACTTACAATAAAACATACTAAAACAGTAGGACGAGAAATATCGGTGAGGGAGTATCAGCATTTTATTTCAATTTTACCCAGATACAATTTTTACACAGATACAGGATGAAAATTGGGAACATCGGCCGATAACCATACTGACTACCGAAAATATTCAGGCCAACACTAACACAGGCAACACATTCTTCTCAAGAATCGAATAAATTGCAACAGTCACTCATCTGAATGCCCCAGATTGGCCAGGTAACCCCTGTTATCCTTGTTTGTCCTTTCAAAATGTGCAAGACTTGGTATAGTATATTAGGTATTACATAAAGATAAAGGTTGCACAAGATTTGATTTAAAAGAAAAATCCATTTTATTGCTTAAATGCTTTGTAACTCCAAACTTCAAATGATTCAAGTTCTACTCCAGTGGTACTTGCTTGTGTTGCAAAGATGACTATAGACGTTTTGGGGAAACTGAATGAATGCAGTATTAAGAAAACTCACAGAAGAGATTTTGAGGGCAGATGTGTAGAAAGCACGGATTTCCCAGAACTGGTAAGCGTTATACAAAACTCTAATGAAACGATGAAACCAAAAAACACCCGCTACAAGCAAACATGTTAACAACACTTGCGAGTGCCTGTTGGGAGGAAAGAAAAAGACAAATTTAAAATCTAGAAACTTCCATCTCACACCATCTTCAGAAGAAATAAAAATCAGGTTTACATTGATTTTTTATGACTACACACTGCTAACAAAAACCAATGACCATACAGTACAGAACAAACAATGGAATACTCCTTTTGCTATGTTGTATTTTTCAGGACACCAACCAGAGTGAAATGTCAGAATGTTATCATAATGATAACATTAACGATAATAAAAGCCAGGAGGCAGTTACTTTATGATGCTAGACGACCACAAATGTTGGAGGAGCCCAAGAGCTTGTAAATTATAACTTCACATCGAGTGCCTTCCAATTCAACAGTTTATATCAAATTTGGGGTCTTTTGAAATCTGAAGTCATTTCAGATGCAGATTGATGATAGCTGAAAAACCCAGCCTACTATAACCCAATTTACTATGGTATGACCTGAAGTGGAATTGTACCCTGAATCTCCCAGCAACTTGAGAGTGTGGTGGAATATTTGCTAAGACGTTGGACTTGTGATCCAAGGATTGCTGGTTCAATCCCTGCCTGGTTCATTACATTTTATCTTTGGGCAAGTTACTTTATCTCAATTGCCTCTCTCCACCCAGTGTCAGTGTCATCCCGCCCAGTGTATAATTGCAATGAGCATAATATGAGTGGAGGGACTGTCTCTGCAACAAGCTATATACCTGTGATCAGGGTAATATTTATAAAGTGCTTCAAGACCTATGTTGAATGGTGATATTTCGCTACATAAAAACCAAATACAGCATATTATTAAAATATTAAACGTAAGCCTCCTTGCTTCAAAAGTTACTGTTACACCCTTTATCCACTTGGCCATAGCACAGGAGTATGGACACTTAGATGCAAGAAATAATCCTGAATAGCTGTCATACTGTAGCTCACTGACGCAGTTAACTGTTACAGAATATTACAAAGCAAGAGAGGAAAACATTTCTCTCCTAACATTAGGAATAAAGTGAGAGTTACTGTACACAGCTGATGATTCATTAAGGGACTAAGACAAAGATACTTTCACGCTCACTTGTGTGAAGGTTCAAAATGATGAAAGAAAGGTGCATTTTGACCATTGTTTGGGTAAAATAGCTATTAAACAGAATTTACATACAGTACTCATGAATAACTGATGACAAACACCTTTTTTGCTACTGCACTTTTGAAAGCTTTGAATATTTCTACATTTCAATACTGTGCAAACAAAGAAACAAACTTACTCTGTTGAGCACTGTTTAAATACATCAGGAATAGCAATTTTCCTGTCTTGGTGATCAAATAATGTTGCATAATCCACACATCGAAGAAGAAACAAGGAAAACACGAAGATAAATAAAAATTGCCTGTGAGACAGAAAAACCAAAACAAGGACATTTTTAGTTTTTTTCTTAAAAGGAGATATCTAGATGCTTTAAACAGTTCATCATCAACACAAAGAACTACTGTACTAAGGGATCCCAAATTTATCAAAGTGACTGGAACATGCAGGGCATCAATTTAAGTTTAACACACAAGAAAAAAAAGTTCAGTTTGTGCTCTAAAAATACTGTGTGATATCCTCATATTTGTTGAATTAGGGTAAATCTCCACAAGAACAAAGGCGAGTGACCAGATATGCTTCCCCTGGGCAATTCCCACCCAGATAACTACCCTCTGATAACCTGCCCTGCACAATTCCCACCCGGATTCCCCCTGATGAATGCCCTCAGGTAAAGGCTTAGGGTTAAGTTTAGGATGAGTGGAATTTGTCAGGGTTGGGAATTATCCAGTGCAGGTTCTCCGAGGGAGGGGGGGGGAGTTGTCCGGGGAAGGACCTAAGGGAGCTAATTCCTATGCATGATGCAGACCTAAAGCAGATGTATCTTGTAAAATTATCAGCAGTAGATAGATGTTGATAAGAATTGTCAAGGTTGTTTTTTTTTACAATCTTACATCAAATGCAAAGAATTACTGTATAGGCCTACACTTCATTTACATACATGTACAAAGGTTTTTCAAAGACACGAACACGGAATGTCCCAAATAATGAATATTATGAATTACTAAGTACTGTAATCAGACACCCAACATGACACAATAATGGATTACGGCCTCTCTCTGCAAACCGAAAGTTCTTAACCTTTTTTGTCCCACTAGCCTTTCCAACCCTTTCCTGAATACCCTATAGTTCCCCAGGGGGGAGCTCCCCCCCGTAAAATCCCACTGGTGGACACAAAATTTTACAATGGGGGACTAAGTCATGAAAATCCTTCCTACATGTCTGTTCTCTCTAATTTATTTGGGCTGTGCAAAGTTGCCTTGAGAAAGATATTTTGTTACTGTAAGTCAATATGCAGGAGACAGGAGAGTCCAACCATACCTTTGGTCTAGTGGGCAGTCTAGTGACTAGGTCTCTCTCATCTTCTCCCATCAAAGGTCCCCTGACTGAATGTTTACTTCGGGATAGGATCAGGGTTGGGCTAGGATTAGCGTTGGGTTAGGATTAGGGTTAAGGTAAGGTCATAATTAAGGTTAAATTTGGTTAAGGACTGGTGTAAGGGTTTAGGGTTTAGGTTTCGGACAGGTTTAAAATTTAGGTTAGGGTTAGTGAACCTTCCATCTAGTGGACCTTCAGTCTTGTGAACCTTGCTCTTAGAAAGTTGCTGCCATACTTACACTAGTTCTAGTATTTGACTCAGCATCATACACATATAGCCATGATTCTGGTGGAAAAGGTAAATGTGCAGAAGGAGGTTAAGGAGAATAAGAAAAATACCACGAAATACTGTAATATTGGATAAGCACATTTTTGAAATGCAAAACTGAATGACATGCAGTACTCGCGCCAGCAAAATGAATGAAGTCGTCACAGGTGTGAGGACTTGAGAATGTAGTTTGTTGTTACAAAAAAAAGTCGACATGGAACATTATTTATAAGATATTCCAACTCCTC